>JAUZND010062162.1:0-18041 GCA_034780555.1 Coelogynopora nodosa | reverse complement strand
AGAATGTTATATTACAATTTAGGCGCCTATTCCGTAAACATGTTATATACTGGCAGAATGCCATATAGTCACAGTTTTGGCGCCTTACTGAATTATCGCCTCGGCAATTGTAGAAAGCTTCCGACGCCACTGAACCTAGGCCACTACTGGGCCAATGCTTAATATTTTTTCGAAGTCGGAAATATAACTGGATCAAAAAAGTACAATTTGCATACGGGAGACTATCTAAAAATGTATTTAATACTATGTATTTTTTTTCGTTTTATAAATATAGATTATTTCAAATATATATTTATAACAAAAATCAATGATTTTTTAAAATAGTTTTTAATTTTTTATGTTTGGTTTTTCTTTGTAATAATTCTAGTTGATGGTTCCACTTTTATTTTAATTTAAACTTGTTTGAAATAATAATAATTTTTAAGGTATCAATTTTAAATTTAAGAAATTTTAAGCAACTAATTATATATATAAGTTCCATTAGTACATGTGAATGCTTTCACTAAAATTAAAATATTTCTTTTCTAATTGTGTTGTAACTTCTTAACTTATTTTTTTAATATTACGATATTGAACAATTGCATCCGTTAATACTTCAGCTATTGCAGCGTATGTCCGAAAATGTCAAAGTGCTTGAATTACAGCATTTCTAGTTAATCGAAATAATTTGCACATTTAGATTTTGTCATGTTTTATAACCGACCTATATTCAATTCATTTATATATTTATATATCTATATAATTTGTTTAATTATCACTGAATCACATGAAATAATATACAATAATAACATGTTATATAGTGTTCTTTGGGTGCATCCTAAGTTGTAGCTTTCAAAATTGTATAGGTACTTGAACAAAACACAAACAAGCATAGTAAAAGGTGATACGCGGCACATTTTTATTATCATAAATATTAATTATTAACTAAATATGGGCAAACACCAACACACGCGCACACACTAGTTGAATGTTGCAACAACATTACTTTTTCTTCTCAGCTCTGCTATCTTAGTTGAAGTTCACCCCCCCCCCACACCTCCCATCTCATCTCGTCCCGTCCCGTCCCGTTGTAGGCTACTTTTTCTGCCTCAACATGCTCCTGATCACAGTGTCAACCTTCCTCTCGGTGATTGTGATCAACCTCTACTTTCGATGCGACAAACGCAACCCCCTTCCCGGCTGGCTTAAGAAGGTGAGAGAGAGAGAGAGACATAGAGAAGAGAGGGTACCACAGCTACAGGCCCAAGGCGCGTAGCCATGGACAACCTAGTGTAAATAAAGATACCAGACTCCACGTTGTATGAATGAAGCGCATTTGAATAATAACTATTCCGATTAATTGGGGGCAATTTATTTAATATTATCGGTTATTTTTTTTGTATTGTGCAAAATATGATAATTTGGGCTTAATGTTTTGGCACAGAATTTAACACTTTTGTAACTCCTGACTATTGTTTAAGAAAGACACATATAATACTGTAGGAGGATATCATACTATTTGAACTTATAGAATGTTTTATTTTAAAGAAATGTTGACTATTGCATAGGAATTTGTTAGTTTTGTAGTATAGGAGTTTTGAAATATTCATAATCACTATATTCTAAACTTATTATTATTATTACTAAAATGTTACGTTAACATAATTGTTATTATTAATTACTTTTTTGTACTTAATTAACCCTTTGATGAAGATAAGCAAACGCGGAGACATAAACAAAACCAACATGTATTTATTTTACTATTTAAATATATATACATAGGTAGCTCGCTCATTTAAACAACATAAATTATTGAAATAATTTGTAATTACACATTGAGCAAATTGTTAGTGAAAAATAGTTTTTTCGACATTTGAACAGATGGCCTATATGTAGGCCACTACTATATTTGTCAAGGAGTTAGAAGATATTAAAAGTAGATTAAGACATTTAGAACAACATACAATTAGATACATCGTCATGATAGAAAGATATTATGACAATAGTAACTAAATGTATTGTTTATTTTCCGTCTCAATTTCTAGTTTTCTGTAGCCTACAGTGACTTAATATTAGGAAATATGGGCAAAGATTTTCTGTCATTTAATATAATGAATTTTTATTTTCAAAAAACTATCCCTCAAATTGTGTCTATGGCTAGATGTGAGACTTAAATACGTTTAATTTATTTAGAATCAATGTAACATTTAAATTTATGTTTTTATATCTATAGTTCAAACTACAGATCGATATATATAAAATTTGATCAATAATAATGAAAAATCTCCTATTGTTAAAAAAACAGTATTATAAAAAAATATTAGTAATGTTAGGGCTGCGACCATGATTTACTTATTATATACAAATGTTCAATACTGGTGAATTGGTGGACAAAAGGGTAGAATTGTTTTCAAATTTATCTCTATAATAGTTATTGTAGTTCGCAGTTAATTTCAGTAAGTGTATTTATTATACATTATACAGTACAATATATATTATTTATATATTAATATCATATTTTAAAAAGTAACTAATTTTCAATTACAAAGATAAATAACTGAAATTCCAAAATATGGCATTTTATTCAGAAATGTAGAAATCATTGTAATACCCGATAATTATCATAGTCTATTTGCATAATATTATAAGGCATTACATTTAAAACTTGTCGTTTCATTTCTTGAATAACAGCCTGTGCACTCTAATTTGTCTTTGATATTTATCAACAGTTATTATTTTAATGTAACTTTGTATATACAATAAAGTATTTTAGATTGAATTAACATTTTAAAATACTGTTTTATGAAGTATATATTGTATTTATTAAAATCTGTAAAAGTTTATGTTTAATACATTTTAAAGTATTATAACAAGCAATTTATAATTATGAAATGAAAAGTGTAAATACGAATTCAATTTATAGATTTGAATTTAAGGTAATATTTTCTTTTCTTAATTTAAAAAATCCATAAATGAATAGTAATTGATGGGTATTTATTTGTCATGTTACTCATTTTTAATATAGTAGTAGAAACTATTTAACGTTATGTTCTGCAGATTATATTTCTGTTTACATGAACAATAATTTAATATATGATTAAAAAAAGTAAATAATAATATGTTCGAAGTCTTACTCATTTTTGCTACTTTATGTATGTAATTCTACTGTGACAACAGTTATAGTAATAATTATATTTTTATAACAAAATATACATTGTTTCTTTAATATTTACATTTTATTTGAGTATATATACTTGTAATTATTATAACTATAATTCGTTTTAATTCGTTTAATTCTTTTCATTTTTTAAGTGTTAATTTAAAACAATTCCTCGATTTTTTCAAAAATTGTAGTTGCAAATAAATTAAACTCTCAACTAATACTTATTGCATTTTTAGTGCAATGTTTATACTTTAAAAATATATATATTAATATTGTATCCCCATCCTATCCCCCTAAACAGTTCGTGGATATCTCCATCAAAATATTCCGTATGCAAACCAACCAAAAAGAGGACGGCGAGATTCTAAACATACAACGTGGCCACAGCAAGAGATTGCGCGACTCGCCGTCCACGCCCAACTCCCCGCTGATGAGCAGTGGCCGGAATAGCCGGAATAAAATACCCTACGACGTCATCTTCATTCGCGAGACCTCCCTCTTCTCGGGCAACAACAACAACGCCTTCATGGAGTCCGGTGGCATGCCCATGCCGAGCAAACAATACACCACCAACACAACCATCCCACACACGATGGCGACACCGCCATACTTCGCCGGTGGTGGCGAGTCTCTTTCCTCGTCGGGCGCTGGTTTGCGCCAGAATCATCATGACATGGACTTCGCCGCTAGTGTCGGCGGTGGCAGTGCCTGGCAGCCGGCCAACATAACTCGCCGGACAGCCGGCAACAGCTGCAGCGGCAGCATTTACCGCTCCCCGCCGCTGCAGCAACAGCGGCCCAACCGGTTGGTGACTCATCAGTACTCGACTGCCACCACGACGACCACCCCGGGGGGTGGAAGTCCGCCCACCACCCCTTGGCTGCTGATGGGCGCTGAGGAGGAGCCGCCGCCAGAAGAGGAGCCGGTGCAGCAGCACCAGCAGCACGAGCAGTTGCTCTGTCATGACGCTATGGTGGGGGGAACCCCCCCGGGGACACCCCCTACTACTCCGCCCACACGGAGCCTGAATGCGACCAGCAACCACCGGTACAACCTCCACCCGGACAGGTCGCCGTTGCACATAACCGGCAAGGCGCTCGAGCCGGACCTCCGGGAAATCAGGAGTGCGATCCACAGTTTGATGACTCGGCTGGGCGACAAGGATCGCGGGAATCGAACTGCGAGAGAGTGGCGCATGGTGGCCGTGGTGATAGACCGGTTATTCTTCTGGTGTTACCTCAGCATGATTGTGGTGGCCGGGATGGTCCTGCTGCTCCCCAAGGAGCCGTCGACCACACTGGAGCAGGTGCTGCTCGAGCATGTCCCGAAAGATCTGCATATGAATATCCGTAAACAAAATTAAGTTGTGTTAATATCTGCAGTCTGAGGAAAATACTAAAATGCTTATTTATGGTTTGCTGAAAACCATTAATATCAAAGAAAACATTCATTCGTAAAACATATTTTAATTGCATTAATCTAAAATTAATTACATTATTTCAGAATTGTGTGCGTTATGTAATCATGTTTGTAAAACTTTTGTCGATTATATGTTTATTTCTTCCATGAAAATAGTAATAATAATTTTTTGACCTGAAAAATACCTGAATCAGTTTATAAGTGAAAGAAATGACAGCTCTTTTGTAAACTAATTTATCTCCTTTATATATTACTACCGCTGCCAAACAATTTTTCCATCGATACTCATGAAAATTAAACTTTACAAAAAAAAGCATTCTGCGCATATTTGTATATTGAAGAATATGATTATCTATGGCAATTAATATGTTCACTTCCTATACTGAATTTCTTGCCTCGATTTTTTATCTGTTGATTAAATTATGGACCGACAGTAGCCTATGTGGAACACTATTTATAGCAAAACGGTATTACGAGTTTATTTGTATATTTATATGATAGAGGTATGAACCAAAACAACCAACGTGATAGCGTCGTTTGTGGGAAGACGACTTTCATAATAATACACTGTTAAACAAACATACTGGTATAGTGATAAAATAGTTATTAATACGATTTTTCCTTGCTTAGTCGAAAATGTATAATTACAATAACATGTGTTGAAAGTAAGCTAAGCTTTCGTCGATTTAATTTAACACACAAATGGTCATTCCCGAATAAAATATACTATATAGAACCTTTTTAAGCTCGCGACAATAATAAAGAAAGTTGCCTGAGTGTATAACACACATTTATTAATTTATAAAAGGATTCTTTAGATTGTAAAACATATTTAATCATTTTTGAAAATTCATAATAATTTGTAACTTAATTCTAAAGTAAATATTACCTACACATTAGATAACTTACCGCATCTATTTATTTATCCAAATGTATTTTATTTAATACCATATTCTTATTATATTATACAATGTATAAACACAATTTTTTAAACATTTAATTGCGCCTAATTTGTATAATAACGTATTTTACTCGCTGTCTCATATTTAACAAAGTGGTCAGGGTACAGTGAAACAGCTATTATTTCTTAGGAGTCAAACATATTTTTCTCCAATTTTTCACCAGTTTTAGTAAATTACAAATCACAATTTCTCCATTTTTTAAAAATATACTATAAAGAATAGGCGTAATTCTGAATTACCGGTAAATAACTCAAGTGGTTAAATAATACTGCACATGGCTCATTAAAAAAAGTATATTTCCAGGTGCGTCCGTTTACTAAAACGAGTAATTGCACAGAAAATGGATAGTATTGCTCTGACCGAATTACTCTCTCGGATTATATGTCTCTCTCTCACTGGATATCAAATTAAAATATGCACAATATGGACACAATGACCTTTGGGCATGTATTGTTTAAAGGTGAGATGGAATTTGTGAGCATAGTTCAAGGATAACTCTTGTACCGAATGGGTGTGGGTCCTTTCTGGATTTTGGAATTGTGTTTGAAAGCACTGAAAATGTGTTTTTTATTTAGCCGAGTAATATGACAAAGTATTTAGATTACAAAAATACGCATTATACTAAAAAATAAAATTAATAAAGGTAAAGAGGAATTTTTTGTTAATACGAAGATAAAGAACAACAATCATAAGAACAATTATCTTTTGAAGAAACATTTAAGGATCCCAACGGAAATTCAGCCACCATTGATCAAATTGTGACAAAAAAATAATAATTCAAAACAATTGTTATAGGCATTCTATAAAAACCTTCTATAGACATTGACACTTCTGACTTTTATTTCTGCCTTTACAAACTCTTTATATAAAAGTTTAACAACCTAAATTAGACACCCAACCAGATAATAAAAAAATTCCTTCAAATATATATGTACCTATGATTGAATGAAACCTTTTGAATGACATTTTTTATGTAATGCCACTTTTGTGTATCTCTTGATTTGTTGGTACATATCGCCAATCATTTGAGTCAACCTTTTTTTACATTTTGGTTACCTACAATGTTCTTCATGAAGAGAATATTAACATTTTCGGAAGCGTTTAAATATAGAATATTTCTACAAAAAAATTAATTCTATTAAATGCTATCTTCATAATATAACAGTTTAATTGTATGCCTGTAAACTAATCATATATATAGTCATTGTAACACCAGCCACATAAGGTGATTTTGTTTTGCAGTTTTTTCACGTTTTGTTGTTAATATAATGTTACAGTATGCATTTTAACAATATTATATTATTTAACATAGACAAAAGTGGTATTGTACAATCATGGAATATGAATAATTATATGGTTTTGAGTAGTAACTATTTTTAATTCAGTGACTATTGTTTAGACATTAAACTTTTTTTTGGATATTATACTAAGATTATTTTTTAACGAATCAAATTAAAATGACATATTCAAATAAGGCATGTATAATGCATATTATTGTAATAATTGATTTACATAATTCAAATGATGTAAATTATGTATAATTAATGTATTAGCAATTAGTATTAGTATTAATCAAAAGTTTATTAAATATATAGTATTAAACTAGAAAAAAACTAATCTGACCACATTATAATAGCATTATATTACATAGTTATAATATACCTTTCTAAGCTAAATGGCTATGACAATGTTGATACTCGTATTCTATGTACATTATTTAGTATATCCTTATGTCAGTAATGTATCATTTTAGGAAAACATAAATTGACACACGTAATTTACACATGTTTCGAGTTAAATAATTGTACACAATCAGTTCCTTCCTATGCTATCACAATACAATGTTTTTTTGGTTTATGGGTCGGTTTTTATTAATGAATATTTCTATTGTGATTATTTTTATGTGAAGCAATTTGTGATGATTATTAAACTAAATTTCAGTTGTTTTCTTTGTTTTCTGTTTAATATATGCCCTATATATAATACAATATATATGATACTAATATATTATAACGTTTGTGAAATCAAATGACCATATCTTTTGAAAATATTAATATAATTTTAAAGTTCATTTAAATTTGCTTTTAATAAGAATTATTGTATACTGGTATAGTTCTCAACTGTTTCACATTTTTATAAAGTTGAAAATTAATTGAAAATTAAATTATTTACAACGAATTTAGATTAAAATGAATCTGTAAGGCATGAGTGTTTAACAGTTTCTTAATAATATAGTTAAAAAATCTTTTTGGCGAAATATAATTTTTTAAATATATAAAAATTATAATTTTAATAAAACTTCACAATTATTATAACAGTTCTAAATGATCAGTAGGGGTGGTGTGGTGAAGGGGCTATAAACCAATATACATACGTACTCTGGCGGGCCATTTTTGACACTAAATAAATAAACGGGGAGTTACGTTTTTTTGGGTTTATTTGGCACGCCATAGTAATTGCTTTTGTAAAACAATATTTTCAAACTAACAAATACGACATTATTTGTACTTTACCTCTACCATATTATGTATTATACATATACTCGGGGTGGGATGAGGTGGTCGGGTGGTTTAGCCGCCGGTTGTGCGGATACTGTGGATGTTGTCTCATACCAGATTGCAGCCCAACCTTGAGCCTATACCCGTTCCTGTAGCCCAACCTTGAGTCTATACCCGTTCCTGTAGCCCACCCTTCAGTCTATACCCGTTCCTGTAGCCCAACCTTCAGTCTATACCCGTTCCTGTAGCCCAACCTTCAGTCTATACCCGTTCCTGTAGCCGAATCTTGAGCCTATACCCGTTCCTGTCTTTAAGCAAGATTAATAGAGTTTAGCGTTAGCTAACCGTTCTGGGTTCATTTAGCATTGTATACACATATTATGTAGTGTGTCAAATGTTTAAGTAAACTATTTATTAAAGTATATATAATTTAATGCATATATTATAAGATGATGAATGTAATGCTCTTACATATGCAAATATATTCAATATTGGGATATAGGGGCTAATTTTTGGCACATTATACCGATTTAAATACAATGGGAGACCACAGGTATATAGTTAATATATACACAATTTAAAATTAAATGAGATAAGTACAAAAAATTGCTAATTTCTAGAGTGAGCTAGAACCTGTTCTGGGACATGTCCCTTCATGTCGACACCCTTCATGGCATCCGCAAACCAGTTACAAAAAACCTACTTGTTTATAATATAGCCTACTAGCATTTTTTAGTGATTATAAAAATCTTACAAACATATATATAAAACATTTTTAAAAAATCGAAAAATCAATAATTAAGCAATAGTTTTAAAACAAATAACGTAACATTAATAAATAACAAATGTTGGCATACAACTGGTGCAAACGTAACTTTATGAGAGATAAAACAAAGAGGAAACTAGCAATTAAATAAGTAGCCTACAGGAAGATTAAAAAATTAAGATTATAAAAAGATTATTAAAATAAAAATTACATTTTTGAAAAACAACCAATTTTTTAGGGATGATGGTATAAAAGCCAATTTTCACTACGAGCTATGAAGGTGCACTAGTATTGAGGATATTTTTATAAATTTAATAAAAATAATATACATTGTATACATATATAACTAAATATAACAAGAATTGCGATTATGATTATAAGAATAGTATTAAATACACGGGTGTCAGAGCCGGTTTGAAAGAGAGGGGAAGCAGGGGGGGGGGGGGGGGTGTGCCCTCCTGGACTCTTTATTTTGTCCCGGCGGGTTATAGACCAGGCAGCAAAAGAGAACACGAAGTTCAGAAACATGTAAAATGGCAATTTTAGAATATACACTGTAGTCACCCACTAATCTAATTAGCTTCTGATGCTTCTCAATAAATAAAACTAAAAAAGGAAAATTGTAGCACATATTTGTTAATTAAAAAAATGGTAATTGACAATGTTTGTAAAAGACATTATGAAGCCATCATGGGTCGTCTATACACATCTGTACAACTTTTATTGTGCAATCACATACAATGCATTAATCACGTAATTAAAATAATATATTATTGTTTTATTGCAAGTTATATATAACCATATACTATTTATAATTAATAATTAAATAATTGTAACGTTAATATAAATATTATATGGCACAGTTGGCATGATGACAGTTCATTAAAATTAAAATTACATTAGTAGTTTACTTTTATTGTTCCACCTTTCAAAAGTTATAAAATGAAAATTCTGATATGGCTAATTTCTAATCTTATTACGTAACAAGTTACTACACGTATAAAATATAATTGTCTTAAAATAAAATCATAAGATCGCTTTTTCACCTCTCCAACATGCATAATAAATCAAAAGAATGGGAATTATATCGATTTATTAAATTTTATATAATATGCACATCATATACATCATCTTTCATGGAAATTGAGTCGGACTATATACTACACAGATATATACATTGTTTTATATTCGGCTTATATGTCATTATTCAAACCGGTTTGTGGCTTTTAAATTCATCCTTTAGAAAAGATGCAATAAAGTTGTTCCACTGTTGTGTTCTCGCACGGAAGTAGAGTCCATTGGGAACATGTTTTATCTATAAGATGTTGAGAATATTGAGCAAATACGCATTACTTGGGGGGTTTTCATTACCCAATTGTGTCTTGTTGATTTTGTTTATTGTCATAGTTATAGAGGCGGTATTCTGTTAAGTAAGATAACTTTGCTCTTAGTTTAACGAAACAATTTTTGGTGCGTCAATTCTTAGGTATTACAAATATAGATATAATTGTTATTATAACAGTTAAATATCCGAATGGATTTACAATATATAGAAACAATAATTTCTATTTAATCTTCTTATCAAATTATTTTCGTTTCCATTTTGTTAAATGGAACCTCTATACATTAATTTTTAATGAAAATGATGGATATATATTGAACTACCTATTTGTACTGCTATTATTATTAATTATGTACAAAAGTAAAACTACTAAATCATGCATTCTAAACTACTGATGAAGAAGTCAGGACCTTTTTACTCTAAACGGCTAGATGTAGGCAATGTGGAAATGTGGGTCGTCATATACGTATGAACATTTATGGTGGCAAATGAAATGAAATATAATAAATGTCACTATTTCTCGAAGAATACATGGCAAACTTATTGATGTGGCACTTGATGTCTCAACGGGAAATTAAGTACAAGTATGGGGAGTACCGGTTTCACATCCAGTAGTAACATATATACGACGTGGGTTGCATTTTACAAGAGTGAATAAATTTATTTATATATAAATATAAAACAACAGATCGGTTTAATTATGTATATATATATTATACTATTATTGTATTCAAATTGTGCGTAGTAGGCCTATTAATAAGTTAAATATCATTAAATTTGTGAACAGCTATAGATTCAATAAATAATATAAGCATTTTGGTAAAATAATTTTTTTTGGTGTTCATTGTATGACTAATTCATAACTGATTTTGTATAAAATCAAATAATTATTTTATATACAATAGATCATGTATAAAATAAAAAAACGCATAACTATGAATTAATTACTCCGTAGAGTTCAATGTTAGACATTTTGAACTATTAACGTTTATAAGAATGTACTATTAATATTTTATTTACGTTACTGTTTATATTATCTTAATATAACACTCATATACCAGAACATTTTATTATCACTAAAATGTATAAATCTACAAATCTATTTATATTCCTCAAGTCTTATATAAGCCAATTGAGTGAACATCTATTTTAATTAATAACCTTAAAAGCAGTAATATCAGTAACCATTCAGCTTTCTGATTGTAATTATAATTGATAATTTATAATAAAAATAACACAATAATGTATAATAGTAATAATTAAAATAATATAATGTTTATTATTTACTATAATAAATTATGTTATATGTAGAAAAGTATAATTTAAATTAATTTTTAAGGTATGGTTTTCCTGAGAAAAACTTTTGTGTGATTGAGAAAAATGTGTAGTTTTTTTTGTGTTATGCAATTTAAATTTTATAGATTTTTTTATGCCTCCTTATATGTTCAAATAAATAAAGAAAAGTATGACTTAAAAATAAAAATAAATACAAAGTGGAATTTTTAATAAAATAAATATATATTGTATTTATTATAACATTTATTAATTAATTAAAATCTATGAGATACAATACTAACATATTGATGGATTACCCGGTATAAACTTTTATATGATTAAAATAATTGACAAAACTGAATATCAAGTATGTCGTAAAGTATAACTTTTATGTCTTTCAATCAATTCAAAAGGAATACTATAAACTCTATTTAGTAATCGTACTTTCAATAATATATTTTATGAACTAAAAGCAGTAATTATTTCTTTAAAAGAAATACAACTACACCTAAGTTTATAGGCCCTACTAGAAAAACATTACATTAGAGTACAGAGCAGTGAAACATTTCACAATCAATTTCTTGGGGGTTTATTTATTGTAATTGACTTTTCCTTGCATGTTTTAGACTCCAAACCAGAAAGCAGTAAGGCAATAACATCCGTATTCGGGAATAAATATAATCATTCCCCAACTGTTTTCATCTTAACTAGCGTAGTACGTGTGCCTATTCTCATTAATAAAATTGTCATTTTTTTAAATTTTTAATACAATTTAATTCGGCATGTTGTTTACGGAGAAAGTATCGGCATAGGCTGCTTTAAATATAATGTACAGTATGGTGGTTACGTTACTGTTACTATAGGTTACAATAGTCAATACAATTGAATTTGCTTTGTGTCCATGAATTAGTGTACAACATTATAGTATCATTTGAGGCATTTCATTTCATTTGTTTTAAATGTATCTTTTCTAATTTCCTTCTTTTGGTCTCTTTTCTAGAACAACATAAATAAGTTAAGCATTGTTTTTTTTATTAAACATGAAATTAAGTGTGCTTTTGTACTCATACGTTTCAAAATACCTTTAATGCTAATAGCAATTATCCTGATTTGTGAACATGTTTTGAATAAACTTGTTGACAGCAATCACATTTCTTAATAATATAATGTTTAGCATAACTAATTGACTGATACACGTTAAAACCTGTTCCAGTTTTGTTTTACTTAAAATTACATTACGTAAAAAAATGTATTTGCAATTTTCCTTAAAAAATATATATAATATGTGTCTGTGATTTTATTTTGTTTATTGAAATAGTAAATAGTTTACAGATCATTATATTTTTTCTTGCAAAATGTACAATTATTATAAATTGAAATTACACTTTAAGTTTGCAATTAATACACTTTAAGAGTTATCAGTTAAGTTATTATAAATTAATTGTTTTAATTAAACCCTCCTTCATTTATCGCATTTTTGTCATCTGCAGAAAGGAAAGTAATCGCAAATGTATATTAATCATTTGTTCAAAAAAAATTCAAATTAAAATTTAAAACAAATATAACACGGCATAATATGCAAGGACACAAACTTTATAAAACATTTTATAAATAATGAATCACACATGTGACTCTTTCAAATCAAAATTTATTTAATATTAAAAATATATAAAAATAATGAAATGTAAAACAAATAAAAAAATTGTGATGCACTCAGCTTTGCGTTTTATACGTTTTATTCCAGTGTTTATGAAAACTTAAGATTGTTCAATGCAATTTGAAATATACACTTCTGTCATGAAAAACAATTTTATATTATTAACTTTTTAAACAGTTTAAAATTTACTTTCTAAAATGAGACATATATTAATATTTGATCAACATATAACAAAACTATTTTACTAGTAATGAGTTACTTTCTTGTCAAAGAAACTTTTATGTATAATTTGGATTCACAGTTTTAACGAATGATCTTATAAATATAGTTTGATCTAAATATCTATCAAAAAGTCGATTATATTTACAATATTTATTTGTTTATACAAATGTGTGTGAAATATTCCCAGGTGAAGCGCTGGTTATCTCATTAATCAACAATTTTCAGTCATTTTTTGGTTTGATTATATTTCAATATAAATAACTTGATTTTATGTTTGATATAAAAAATGTTCAAAGAATTCTACATTTATACAATGTCATATATTGTATTATACAGAAAAAAATTGGAACCCGTTTTTATTGGTGATTTATATTTTACTCATACCTATATAATATGTACAGGGATATCCAAACAAACCAGGGTAATATAACTATATCAGGCATTGTGATTGAATAATTCATATCAATATGATAAATGCAATATTAACTATAGTTTGCAGCAGTTATAGGCGGATACATAACTTGTTTTTGATCTCAGAAATCACAACCAAGTATATATATATATTTAATTACATAAATCTATAATGGTAGGTTGCCCTGGTTTCACTATATCAATCTTTTAGAACACAGTTTCACAAAAGGGGATAGAGTCTAAACAACACTATTTCACTATCTTTAAATGTTGAACTCTATAGAACACTATAGAAATATAAGAACATTGTATTAATAACCTCCATTACATAAATGCAAAATAAACAATGTTCAACCGCGATAGGATATTAAATTAATTTAATTTATGGATGGACAGATTTTAACGTGCGTCGGATGGAACATTTTCCAGTCTATTATCTATGTCATATTATGATGTGCACTTTTGCTTTACATACAGCTGCTTATTTGGTATCATATAAGTTGAAAGATATGATAAATAAACTAATTAAATAGAATTTAACACTTTTAATTGTTATTAATAATCTAGAAAAAGAATAACATCACATTTTAAAATATGTGATAATTATTTTTTTAAATAATTTGAAACATGTGTTATACAGAACTCTCTCTCTATAGTTGTAATTTAACTAAGTTGTAAAACTTTAATTTTCCCATCAGCAAACAATCTAATTTACGGTTTATTAACACTGTTTTTCGTCGTACTGTATATATACTACGTAGTCCCCCGTTTAAATTTTATCAAAGTTCACATCTTGAAACTGAGGAAGCAACACTTACATCGTTTATTTATATTAATATTTATTTATATAATTAATATTGCATTGATACGTGTATTTCTATTAATCTTTTTATTGATACAATATATTATTCTGGTTATTCAAAACATATGGTAAACGAAATAGAAGACTAGATCAATCGATTGTTAGCAAATATATTTAAACATCTAAGAAAAAGTTAAGTAGTGCATTTATTGCCCATTTTCTAATATCTGTAAAAACCTGCAGAATTCTTCTAATTTTCTTGTATTTTATTTTTATTTTTCCAAATACAACATCAACGAATACAAATCTTATATTCATATTTTTAGAATTAAGTTTAACCTTTAAAACCGACAAAGTTAATCATTACTGATAGCCATTCAAAGGGTATACAGTCGTGGCCATAATGGATGGAACAAGATACAAAAACAGTTATCTCGAGGTAAACAATGCAGTAGGTACATGTGTACCCACCAAATCGATCAGTTATGCATGCATTTCGTAGACGTAATGTCATTGGCGAATATTAGCAACCAATTCAGAATAATAATAAATTTCTTGAATTGATTTAGCAGTCTAAGTTGTGTAGAAGTGTATATTTAGTTAAGTCATGTTTTGCTACATTTTTCGGTCATTTTAATCACTTTAACGTCATGTCTGGCTTACGATTGTTACCGGAAACACGTTCACAAGTAATTATTTCTAAAAAGGAAGGATATAACATGTGTCAAATTGCTATTCGGCTGGAATTATCATTGTCAACTGTTTGTAGGACATACCAACACTTCGAGGCCATGGGGAGTTATAGTTATCCCAAGCCCCCAGGTTGTAAATCAAGTACCTCCAGAACTACTGATCGAGCTATTTCAATTCTGTAAAGAAGGACCCCTTTATGCCATCAACAACTATTAAATCTGCTCTTCCTTTACCAAGTCCTAGTGCACGTACTATTTGTCGGCGATTATGCAAGGCTGGCTTGAGTTCCTTCACACCCTGTAAGAAACCACGTCTGACAGCAAAAAATGTAAGACAGGTTTGCCTTCTGCCAAAAATATGGACTGTGGACTCCAGAACATGTTCTCTGATGAAAGCATGATATCCCAATATGGGTCATATGTGCGCTATGTGCGTCGGCCAAAGGGGAAACGTTTTGATGTCAGATTCACAACCAGTACTGTAAAGAATGCACCTAGGCAGATGATATGGGGTGCCATTAGTGTTTTGGGATGGTGTGGACTTTGGTTTATGCCGAGGGGAACAACAATGACTGGTCCTGTATACCTCTCAGTTTTACAGGAAAAGGTAAATAACTTTATGGTAATTAGAAATTGCCATATCTTTCAACACAATAGAGTGCCCTGCCACCAGAACAAAAAGGTCAAAGCGTGGCTGACCGAGAACCACATCAACATTATTGGACCTTGGCCTGGTAATTTTCCTGACCTGAACCCAATAGAGAATTGTTGGGTTAGGGTCAAGGAGAAAGTTGCTCTCTGCAATCCTTCATCACATCCTGACCTGATTGACACAATAAAACAAGTCTGGACATCTGAGGTAACACCCGATTACTGCTATATAACACCTGATAATTACTGAATACTGATATAAAATGGTATTATAAACTAGCTACTTAGTTATAGCAAATATATAATATATATTTGTCAAACTGTTATGTAGTATTATTCAACAGTTAAGAAGGTTTTAGATATAGATTTGGTATGTAGATAGTATTTTATGTAAATTATTTAGAATTAGTTATACCATCTTTTATTTATATTAGTTATAGATATCTATATATACAATACCTACAAGTATTTTTGAATATATTATAAACATCTTTGAAAAACAATCTATAACTATCTAATACTATCAAAAGCAATTCTATCATTTTCTAAACTTGAAATTTCAAACGAAATTGATGAAAGCGATGAAATAGATGAACTTTTGGATGAGTTCGATAACTGACACATAAAAAATACAAATAATATAATAATATTAAAAAAAAATTGAGTTAATAAAAATCGTTGCAAACTTTGACGTGAAACAACTGCTAGTAAAATATTACTATTAGCTTTGGTGTCCATTCGAACAAATCAGCCAATAAGAAACTAACTAGAATTCTTTTGGAATTACATCACTGTCATGTTGTAAGTAAGAGAAAAACAGACAGCTGAACTTGACCAATGAGAATTATTTTTACATTTATCCAGCTGGGTTTAGATTGAGGAGCTTGTTGCTTCTCCAGCGGGCAGTGTTCAGCGGGCCATTTCACATTGATTTCAATTGCATCTATTTTTAAAATTATATCTGTTGCACAATAAAGCCATGGCACGGCGTTTGTGTCACCCGCTGCTCGAATGTCATTTGTTTTGGGCACTAACGCTGTGCCACCTGTAAATAAAAGGTTAAAATTGCTTATAACAATGGATATGGATTAATTAATACCATGGGAAATTGGTATATTATTTTTAATAATCTTAAATCTATAGAATTGATTGTTTGGTTGACTACTTTCTGATGATTAATCTATTTGTATGTTTTTAATAGTTTTTGTATTATTATATATCCTATTTAGCAAGAATCTGAAAAAGTATTATTGATTTCTAAAATTTGTGAAGTTATGATTAGTCATTGTACATATGTAAATAATTTATTAATTACAATTATTTGTTAATTTAATACATTTTCATTGTCAGTACCATTATTAAAAAATGTTTTGTTTATATGAAGCACTCACAATTGCTATCATGTAGCAATAGTTGAGCTTTAATATTTTTTTACAGTAGCTGTCTTGTTGCATAAATTATTCAGCTTTATACATATTACTGATTCATATTCTTTCTAGTTCAAATAATGAGTTCAGGAATATTCTATAAAATAAAGTACGATTTCTTCAGTACTGTTACATCATTCTGCAAATGGGTAGTACCAAGAAAGAGTGGTCAATCTCTACTTTTTTGTTGCAGTACGAACCATGACCATTGATACGGCAGGCAATGGTATACACTCATTAAAGACACCCGGCATGAATGGACAACGAGAGAAGCATATGGTAAGAACTAGTAGCTTCTTAATTAGTGCAATTGCACAGTTATAATGTCATCATTGCGCCTAGTCTTATCTGTTTTCCTTTTATTTTTTTATTTTCTAATTGCAAAATTGTGAATTTTTGTCATTTTTATTGATAATATTACAAATTTAATATGGACCTATGTATATATATATATATTTATTCAGTAGTATTTATTTAATTTAATCCTTTTCGATTGTTCTGAACAGTAATTTTCTGTCTGTATTATCGACCTTTAAGCAGTATCTAATACATTAAAAAATGGCATTTGTTCTCCACTTGTATTTTCATTGATTACATCGGTTAGGGTTACGTTTGTTTAATTGAGCTTTTTCTAAATCAATTTTACCGTTTCAGTGCATAACATTATGTCGGTTATATTTTTTAGAATGTATTGTATGTACAATGCCAGTCAGAATGGATGACTCACCCCTCTATTTTAGCTGTATATGTGTGTCTGTGTGCAGACAGAGTATAA
>JAUZND010062151.1:7876-18043 GCA_034780555.1 Coelogynopora nodosa | reverse complement strand
AGTTATGAATGTGTTACTTTTAAAAGTGAACAATTATTAGTTTTTGAGAAAATTGGTCACATTCACACACACACACAGACAAAAATAGGCCTAGAATTTTATATATTAGAAGATTAATTATACTCTTTTTTTTATGTGTTCCAATAGGGTTCACCAATTCATCATTTTCATCGTGAGAATCTTCACTAGCACTTTCTACCATTATAGTTTCCCGACTTTTTATATATTTTTTTGAGTTTGAGTCCATTAATCTGGAGATTACATCATATATGGTGCACATGATTTCAAACAAGATGACAAATATAATAAGACCACTAAAGTTTTATTTTTTAAAATTCAAAATTCAAAAAAAATTTACACGCATATTATTCCGCCATAATAATAAAATGGTTTTTCTGAATCATTGTTGAAAAATCCAATAGTTTTCCTTGACTTGCTGATACTATCTAAATTTTTATAATGCAAAATTAAATTTTTAGTTTTTTTAAAATGTTTAGTAATGTTTACACGACAAGTTAAAAGTAGATTCCAAAAAACCATTCAAATCATCCAAATATACATGACAAGGTTCTGGAATACATAATCCATATGATGGGTTATTCTGATATTTAATTGAGTTTACATATATTTTATATTCGTATTATTACCAATTTTATATTAGAGTAAGTCAGTCGGTAAAAAGTCATATTTAAATTTTCTCCGCTATGGTTTACAAGGCCGTACATATAAGTGCACAATTCGTACGAACCTAGCCATTTTGTTTCTCCGAGCAAAATTCCTGGCAAAGGTTTTCCGCAAGCATCAATAGCTAATTATGTTTAATAAATTAAAAATTTTAATAAAAAAATAAATAATCAAATGTGTTTAAAATTGAAAATGTTTGAATAATAAATAAAAATTTTACAAAATAAACGATTAAATTAGTTTAAAATTGAAAAAGTTTAAATCAAAAATCAAAATCTCACAAAAATAAATATATTTTAAAAATTTAGAAACTACCTTTAAAAAAATTTCCAGATTCCTTCAAAGATTTTATACTTTTCCAACAGTCAATTTTATCCGAAAAAATATCATGAGCCTCTGCTGTAGCATCAACCATTGAATAAAACAAAAAAACTGCTAATATAAAACACACCATTATCTTAAAATTGCAACTTTATAAAACGAGCAACAGACAAATCGTTATTTATTTACTCTTATTTCAATTATCAACAACTCTAGAACGATTAAATTTTCAAATTAAACTTGAACTACTTTTTCACAAGTAAAAATAGTAACTCAAACTGCTCAAAATCACTTTTAATTAAAAATTTTCTAAAAACCGACTACAAACAGAGGTTAATTGTGATAAAATAAATAAATTTCAATAAAAATAACAATTTCTGATAAAAAAATTCACCATATCAACCGTTATGAATCTCAATGAATCAACAATGTTTTGTAAATTTCATACATGACTCAACTTTTTTCTCCTCATTTTTACTCTAAAAAAACTACAAATATTTTACATCAAGGTATTTTTCTACTTTACAAGAGCAAAAGTTTCAATTGCTTGAAATTAACCACAACGAGTGTTGATTTTCTCACAAAATGTGTAATTGAAGGGTTTTATGGGCTGGATAACGAATGTTGTATTCAATCTAAATGGAGATTAGTAAATTTGCTTCAAAATGTGAAAATTGAAAAGGAAAAGTTTACAAATCATATTAATGTTGAGGATTTATTACAACAGTTGCGAAAAATGACACACTGGGTTCACATTAATAAAGAAACTGCTGTCCAGTTGTGCTTTTTTATGCATGAAATTAGTATTTATTTTTTCCAACTTTTAGATGGGTACATTTTTCATTTAAATGGGCAAGTTGATGTTACAAACAAGTTGATTCAACAATTTCTCAATGCAATGAATATAAAAAGAAATAAAGTGAAAATTAATAATATTATCATTCCTAGTCGTAATAAAAGTTTAAACAAGCCAACAAAATTTGGGAAAAAACGAAATTTTCCAAAGATTTATTTCCAACCTTTAAAAAGTAAAAGTAAAAACAAAATTTGCGATAAACTCTTCAAAGAAAAAATCAATGTCAAAACAGAAATACAAAATAAAAAAACCTTTATTGTAAATGATTCCTTAGAAACATGTAAAGTAAAGGTAGAGAAAAAATGTTGTGAAAATTGTGAAATTATAACCACCTTTTTAAAGAATGAAGTAACTTATTGTGATAATTTACGCGTGGTAATAACATTTTTTACCAGCTTTTATCTCAGACATGTAGAATCTCCACTTTTGAAACAAGTTGTTCAGAAATTGAGCGACTGTCTCGAACTTGGCACTTACATAACCAACATAATAGAAGATGAATTTGAAACAAACGACAACAACTGTAGTAATTTTTTAGTGAGTTTTGAAAAACTTTTTAACCAATTGTGTCATATACATGAATTTGACATTTATACGAAATATTGTGTTCTTTTGTCACAGTTTAACCTAATTCAACAACTTGATTTGACAGCTACTCGATATAGGAAAGAAATTGAAAGTTATGAAACTGGATTGAGCACAGCTTGCTCTAGATTTTTTTGTTATTATTTTTCTTTGCCTGTAAATCGTTTACAGAAATATTCAGAAATTTTATCGATACTGGTGGCCAAAAACGATAATTTTGTTCATTTAACGCTTTTGAAAGAATCTCTATTTTCCATTAATTTGAATATTAATGAGATTGAAAAGTTTATTGGGAAGAATGTTGTTTTACAAAGTATATCATCGGGGAGTGGATTCATAACAAGATGTAGTGAATCTGTGTTTAAAGATTTTGATAAATGTATTTATGGTTTGATTATTATAATAATTATTATTTTATATTTATTTCGTGAAATTTAGAGTTTTTATTAAAATATTTTCAATTTTAAATACATTTGATCATTTATTTGTGAAATTTAGACTTTTTATTCAAATATTTTCAATTTTAAACACATTTGATTAGTTATTTTCAAAACTTTTGCCTTTTTATTGAGCATTTATTTTTTAGAATCAACTCTTTACCTAATAGAAGAACGAAAACTTAAAACTACTTGTTGCAAGTGTCAAATTTTTAATGGGGGTAGATTAAGAATATATAAAGTACTTTTTATAATAAATATTTAAATTTTAAAATATATATTAATTATAATTTTATAGAATTCCAAAAACAAAAATACCGACCACTCATTAAAGTTTAATTTAAACCTAATGACTCTACATGATTATCCCAATATTCCATATTTACCTTTAAAAATCTTTGCTTTAATATCAGATTATGATGGACACAGTTTTTTATTTGGTACCGACACAGAACAAGAGAAATCTGCATGCATGTCCTATTTTTGTTATTTTACCATCAAGCGTGTAATTGAAACTAAACTTGTAACATTGGAAGAAGAAACTTTAATATGGTCTACAAACCATTTAAAACAGCAAGATTACTTATTTACCTTCAATTACAATAAAAATATTCTTATATACGAGAAATTGGAAGATGTAATTTTACCAAAATTGGAAAAATGTGAAAATAAACAAGATGAAAAATATGTCGTTGCAGGTAGTTTAATGAAATTGATTGAAAGACTTACTCATCATTATTATAATAACACGCAATTTAGAAATGTTTTTTTGTTGACTTTTCCTCTTTTTATCCAACCACAAATTTTGTTACAGCTTTTAATTGAAAGGTTTAATATCCCGTTGCCAAATCTAGACTATATGGAAACTTATTACGAGTATTCTAAAATGATGACAACGTACAAGAATTTTTGTTTAAAATATGTCATTCCTGTTCAATTGAGAGTTTTAAAAGTGATGAGATTTTGGTTGGTTGAATATTGGTGTGATGATTATTGTACAGAGGTGATTATTGAAAAGTTTAAACAGTTTTTGGAAAAACCTTTCAAGTATAAAGGTTTGAATATTTATAGGCAAAGTTTAATTAAAGTTGTCGATATGAGGGTCAGTATTATTTTTTTTCTTTTATAATTTAAAATAAATGACATACAAAAATTTTCTTAATTTACTTAATTAGGAGAAAAATTGTACAACTTTAACCATAAATAGAATTGACTTGGATATTGGTTTAATGGAGGATTTTAATAATATAGTCACTATTGACGTGTTGAAGGTTTATTCTTTGGGGTATGGCCAGGTCCGAAAAATGTCCGTTGCTCGTTCGTGAAAAAACCATCTCGTAGTTCTGTTCGTGTCCGAATTTTACGGACTATTAAAAAAAATTTAATTTATATAAATAAACTTATCACCAATAATATGTTTATTTTATCGTTAAGGGTGAAGTCTATGGGTGAATCCACGTCAAAACGACAAATTTTAGAAGAAATTTAAGTGGACATTTTTTGATATTCACAAAATAAAAAATCACAAACATTAGGATACGGAATCATTTTTCAAAAAATAAATTTAAGGGGTTTGAAAATCATAACCAGGTATGTATTCACGCTAAAGGACCTCTATGAAGTCCAAAATACGCAAATAAAAAAATTATAATGTAGTTTGGTGTAATTAAAACATATTATAAACAAAAGAAATGTACTAGGATAGTTATTTTTATTAATTAAACACTAATTAATCTGAAAAATGCTAACTTCAAATATGGACTAAATAATTTTAAACAACATATCAAAAAATTAGAAGGGTAAAATTGTTACCAAAACAATTTATGATGATTATCTTATTTATAAAGTGAGCCTGTTTCTACGACAATAATTTTTATCAACCCATATTTTATAAAAAAATATCGAAATATGGATTTCACAGCCGTTCATGCTACATAAAAAAATTATTCTGAAAAAGGGATTGAAAAAAGTGTCTGAAAACAATGAAATGTTGATATTATACAAAATTTATTTTTATAGCATAAAAAAAACTAGACATTTTACCCCGACAATTTTTAAAAAATACGTTAAAATAATCATTGATTAATTATTAATTAATTATTAAATAATTATTAAATAATTTTTTTTAAAATTTCATTTAATTTATATGAATCTACGACTTTTATTCTATCGGATAACTTGAAAAGTTTTGAATCAATGATAATATATATTAAATGGTAAGAGTTCAAAGTTTGAAAAAACGCGTTAATCATTGTACATAACTTCACCATAACAACATGCATAACCCCAATATTTTGGATTATGATAATAAATACACTAATAATTATATTTACAAATTATTATGCGAATCGAAGAATGTCGACTTACATGCATTTGTCGTTTTGACGTGGATTCACCCTTATATAAATTTTATATATATATTATAATAAAATAAAACGCGCTATTTATTAAATTAAAAAAAAAAGTCCGTAATCCGTCCGTTGCCCGATCTATAAAATTCCATATCCGTATTTTTTTGTCCCGCCCGGTACTGACCATATCCCAGTTTATTATTAATTTATTTTACATTTAATTTTAATTGTTTTTTAGATTGACCCTTTACAATTTGCCCAGCAGTTGACTTTGTATGAATTTGAGCTTTTTTCATCTATCCAATATTCAGAAATGATTTATAGTCTATGTTGCAACAAAAAAACTGACAGAAACAGCATTTCCTCGTGTATTGAACATTCAACAAAAGTAAATATTTATTTAATTTTTTTTAATTTTTGGAATCATCCATCGTTCCATATTTCGTTTCTATACTATGCCATGCTACAAGTATTTGAAGTATGAAACTTTTATTAACAAATTTTTCCGAATGTCAGGTCAGTTTAAAAAAATGTATTACCGAGTAAATAGTTACTATGTTATTCAATATTTATACCTTCTAGAGTAGTTTGTTGCGAGGTCTAATTGGTTTCTTACGGGGTTA
Organism: Coelogynopora nodosa; assembly: GCA_034780555.1. Taxonomy (NCBI): domain Eukaryota; kingdom Metazoa; phylum Platyhelminthes; order Proseriata; family Coelogynoporidae; genus Coelogynopora; species Coelogynopora nodosa. The sequence goes on along the minus strand of JAUZND010062151.1, from coordinate 12,186 downwards.
AAAAATAGTTTCATTTTTGTTTTTCTGAGAGAATTGAAAATAGTAGTAAACTCCAATTCACAAATATTATATTTCGCATATTCGCTAGCAGCTTTTTAAAAATATATTCCATTTTCCGTTTTACTATTTCTCTGCTTACTTCAAATGCTTTAAGAAGATTTATTACATCTTGATGTTACTCTATTTTTTCAGGGAAGCCGAAAATGTCATGAAGACATAAAACATAAAATTTATACGTTTATATTTTTTTTTCAGCAAAAAATTGCGTTTTTATCGATATTTCTAGTTTTAAAATTCTTTTTCATTATATTATATTAAAAACCTACAAAAAAAATTAAAAATACATACCATAATATATTATTTTAGTTTACCTATTGGATAGAATCTATAATTATAAACTGTTCAGATTATACAACAAGAGTAAAAATTCTCTCTTGGGTTGTTGATGTATTGTCCATTTTGTATAATTTAAGAAATTTTAATGGGACTTTGGAAATTAGCGCTGCTTTACAATCATCAGCTGTTCATCGATTAATTCATACATTTGACGTAATTAAAAAGTGTTACGTTTTATTAATACTGTTAACCAGGGATGGAAAAAACATACTTCATTTAGGTTTTTAGGTTTTTAGGTTTTTTTAAATTTATTTTATGAGTTGGTAACTAATATTTACCGAGTAAATTTCAATAATTTATTTCTTCCTCGTTTGTTTTGTATGATTTATATTTATTAAATGTAACAAAAGAATATCGTTTCATCGTTTTTTTAAATATCGTTCAATAAATGTTTTCGATAATTTTCAAATTTAAGAAATTTATTATTTTAATCTTTAAAATAAATTAAAAAAACCTTAGAAAACCTAATTTAAAAAAACCTAATTTGCCATCCCTGCTATTAACAGAATTTTGTTAATTTGAAATTTTTCAAATTTTAGGGTTTAGGTCAAAATAAATGCAAAACCATATCTAGAGCAAACAGTCTTTCAGACAATCACTTTCGAATATATAAAAAACTGTTGCTAAACTGTCAAGAACCGACAATCCCATTTTTAGGACTATTCATGTCAAATATGTTTTTTAGTGATGCTGGAAATCCGAGTTATGTGTTTAATAATTCAAATACAAACGATAATGATGCTAAATTTATCAATTTTCGAAAATGCCGTCAAATTGCAAAAATTATGAAAGAAATGATTGGTTTTCAGAGCGGTATGAGATATAATTTTCCAATAGATGCAAAAATTAGAGTAAGGTTGTTTTTTTTTTAAAGTTTTGTTTAATTTTTAAAATTTAGACCGTTATAATACAAATGGATCCCTTTTTTGGAAAAGATGAAAAAGAGCTGGAAAATGAACTATTTGAAAAATCGCAGCTTTTACAACCGAGAAGTAAATCTTCAAAAAGTACACGATTCGATGGATTGTCAGATAGTTATTCCGAGAGTGCTATTTCTAGGGATGTTTTTTCAAACATTTCCAATAAAGAATCGGCAACGACCGTTTTCAAATTTAGTATCAAACAGAAAACTCTGCCTAGTCTCAAGGAGGGTTAGTTTTTAAAATTTTATTGTGCACATTTAGTGTCATGTATGTAAAAAGAAGTATAGAAATTAAATTTTCAAATTATTTGTTCCCAAAAAATGAATTTAATGTTTTTAAAAATGAAAAAATTTGAATATAAAATATTAATAATATATTTTATTAATTAATCAATCAGACATGAACGGTCCATCAGACCTTACCGATTTAATCAAAAAGTTGTATATTCCTCTAGTCAAAAGTAAATACGGTTCCTCAAAATCATCGTCATTATTGATAATTGCATCATTAAAGTAAAATTCACTCCCATCCATATAGGCTAAAAGACTAGTAGAAGGCGTAACGTTTTGTGGCTCAACGTGAACAACCCATTGAGAACCTATAGCTTCACATACAGCACGATCCAAGTTGTATAATATTAATTTTTCATATTCTGAAACATGTAAACCACGATCCACTAATTCTATACACTTGTTGTATACTGTATTAGTTTTTATATCATGCAGATAATGTTGAGAAATGTTTATAGAAATTTGTAAGGAAAATTGGCCAATTTTTAAATTAAACGTGGAGATTGTCGAAATTTTGTTATTCTTTTTCAACGGTGAATCAGAATATGAGTTGTAGTAGTCAGAAACTTTTAATTGAGCAAATTTAACATCTAAACATTATGTAACATAATATATATTTTACATGTAAAAGTTGTTATTTTTTCGAAAAAAATTACTATGAACACTCATATTCAACGATGTCATGTTTAGTTCATTTAAACCATTACTCTCGGAATCACAACTATCTGACCATGTAAATGTTTTTTCTTTGCAAGACTCTGGTTTCGAATCATCTTCATGTTCAGAAATTGGAGTACTTTGGCGTAAAATTTCCACTTTTTGATCGCGAGTATCAAACATGGCAAAAAGCAATAGACCTGATTCATCCATTGATTTTAAAAAATCACCGTTTTTTCCAATATAATCTTTTTTACATTTCATTTCTGGTAATTTTTCAAGTTTATCAGGTTTACTCCAACAACCGCTATCAGTATGTCGTCTGACACGTTTCTCAATGTAATTTTCTTCAAGTTTACACTTCTTGTGATTGGTTGGGATATAATCTTGCAAGTAATTGTCATTATTATAATTAAGTAGTTTTGTGTTTTGGACACAACATTTAACATTTTTCTTTTTTTGCTTGGAAAATACACTACCGTTATTCACTTTTTTGTTGTGAATATTAGCTTTGACTTTTTTCTTGTTGTATAATTCTGTAAGGACTTTTTTCTTTCGGTTTTTTGATCGGCCTTTTTTATTATGTAGATGGAATGAGATAAAATTGTCATCAGATTCCAAATCTTCATCACTCACAGTTTGATTGTTTAAATTTGAAATTTCTTGCCAACTTTTAACATTATATTCCACAATTGAAGGTGGAGGAGTTGATGGAGGTATGACTAAAATAAACATTTATTTACAATGTAAAATTAAAAAAATTTTTTTAAACGTTTTACTTTTTATAACCTTCTTTTCATTGATGTTTTTCTTCTTTTTCTTTGCTACTTTAAGTTTTTTCGTATCAATTCCTGTGACAAACTGGACTAGATAATCGACACTTTCATCACCCATTACTATTTTTTGAGAAACACCCGATGCTATGTCTGCTTCTTCATCGAGCTAAGTATAAAAGAAATAATTATACATAAAAATTAAAAAAAAAACACACGTAATCGTTAAGAAAATGAATGAGTTCCAAATCTTGACAGTAGTTTTGAGTTAGATAGACGTTTGTTACGCCGAGGAGGTGAAGACAGTTTAAAAAGATGACATCCATTAAAATTAAATATAATTAAAAGTTTGTAAATAAAAAAGAAACTGGTTTAATTCATAATGGTCAATTTAAAAATTTTTAAAAAATATTACGATTCATAATTAACAAGTGATTCTATTTCTTGGAATATTTTCCATACTGTAGGTAAATAAAATGGTTCATGGATACAAGAAAATGGAGTATCATAGCCACAAACCCTTCTTATTGGTGCTTCTAGGCTAAGAAAACACTCTTCTTGAATTTTTGCTGATATTTCTGAGGCAAAGCCCATTGTTAGCGGTGCTTCGTGTGTAATTATTAGCTTACCCGTTTTACAAACAGACTAATATAATTTAAACAAATTAATTTTTACAATTATATATAAATACCTCTGATACGGCTTCATAATCATACGGCAAAATGGAATATAAATCAACAACTTCACATGATACGTTCAATTTTTCTTTTGCCAATTTAGCAGCCTCCATTGCAACATGTACCTGTGATCCCCAAGCTACGATAGTTATGTCGCTACCAGTTTGAACAATATCACATTTACCGATAGGAATCATGTAGTCTTCTGTGGGCACTTGTTCAACAGCTGTTCTGTATAGAAGTTTAGGTTCCATGAATATACACGGATTTGGATCGTTTAGTGAGGATAGCAACAGGCCTTTGGCAAAATATGGGCCTCTGGGGATGACAACCTTAATTTTATAAACTTTAAGGACTTAATGTCATTTATTACTTTTAGACCTGGTGTGTGTGCAAAATAGGCTTCTGACATTTGAGAGTGATAATGGCCACCTAGAATTAAAAAAAGTACAATTAATCTATTATATACAATTTAATAATTTTGATAATTTTGTTGGAAAAGAACGATTAATCATCAAAAAAATTAAATAATAAACAAAATTTCATGATTTTTAGTTATTTTAGACATTTTTTTAAACAATTTGAATAATTTTG
>JAUZND010062140.1:1314-18043 GCA_034780555.1 Coelogynopora nodosa | reverse complement strand
ATAGAAAATCAGTATCATGGCAGCCACATGATAAAGATAGATCTTAAACAGGCTTTCTACTCTGTTCCTTTACATGTTTCATCAAAACACATTACTTGCTTTTATTATGACTCTATATATTATCAGTTTAACCGCCTTCCTATGGGGTTACCCCAATCACCCTCTATCCTTGTTAAGGTGATAAATCCTTTATTGTATCGCATTAGGCATCTTTTTCCTAACGTTTTTCTGTGGGGCCATGTTGATGACTTTTTGTTGGTGGGCGACATCAAAGAGGTCTCCTACGCGCGGGATGCGCTAATGGACCTCTTTGATGCCGCCGGCTTTACCATTAACAAGAAGAAATCGATACTAGAGCCAACGCAAGAATTGCTTTATTGTGGTCTTTTATATAACACTAATACAAGTACTATTTCTTTACCGCCGAGTCATGTAGACATTTTGTATAAAATCATACACGCACCTCTCCATCACTTTGCGCCATTTCGGAGCAGAGGATGAGAGGATTCTTAGCATATTTTACCTATGTATTACGTAGTCCACGTTTTTTGGTTAACCGTTTTTATGCCAGCATTTGTAGGCACTTATTACCCGTTTGTATACTTTGGCGTAAGCCAGAGATTCCGTTGTGCGACAAGTCCAATGTCTGGATTGTTGATGCCACCCTATGGTCTATTGCAGTATTACTTAATGATGATGTAATTTGTACCCTTAAATACGATTTTCCGTCCCAGATGGCGGCCGAGTTTACTGCAATTGCTTACGCAGTTTGCTCGGCCGTCACTGGTGATACTATAGTGACAGATTCGATGAGTAACCTTCAACGTATCCTGCGTCCTCATGCCTCCGACCAACCTGCGATAGTGGGACTATCCTTGTTGGTGCACCAGAAACAACTGAGATTGCTATGGATCCCGGGAGCGGAGAACCCGGCGGTTGGCCCATCCAGAGATATATTAGCGCCGCATAAGCACCTATGGTAGTTGCTCTTTACCCTTTATACTTGCTAAGTATATTGATTAATTTTATTGATTATTTTTGTACCAATCAGAACTCTACATGTGTGTGATCCGTTTATTGTGACTATATAAGCGTTGTTTTATCCTATAATTGTATCCAAAACTCTGTTCTCCCAAACCACATGTCGGTTTGAGAAAGAAATTTGTTATAAATAAAAGGGCTATAGACCCTAAGACGTTGTTCGGCGTCAAATTAAACCTGAACAGAGGATATCCAGCGCCAAAATCTGCCAGTTCGATGCCAATATCGTCGTTCACATTGAATTGTTCCAAACTAGAGAACAATTTAACATATTGTATTCATGAGTGAAAATGCTGCTTGCAAAGTATGATGCAAAGTACGATCTTCCGGTTCAGGTTCACCTTCCTGATAGAGAGCAATGTGATTGACATTAAAATCTTGAAAATTGAACGGGTTGGATGCCCAATCACCATTGTATGCCGTGTTGGTAACCATACCGACAATTAAAAACTTTGGCAATTGACCGCGGTACATATTTTCCTTCGAGTGAGAGAGATCGCCTTTGGATATGGTATATGATAGCATTTCAGTCCTCTGTATAGGATAGATTGCATTTTAATGTCTCAGCGCCGAATCGTTTATGCTTAACAATGCAATGTAAAATCGATTGTAATACGACGAACGTAGAGAATTGCTTCTTTAATTATAATTCTTCCAGTTTTGACATTCCCGTACGTAAGTAGTTGAAGACAAAATTTGGTATACTGCGGTCAAATCGTAGTGGAATATCTGTTTGATTCAGCATATATTTTCGTTGTGCAAGCATATTCAGACAAACCGGTCCGTAGCATTCAGTCGTAATTGCGGTATTTGTAAAATATCCTAGTCGTATATGACAAAATTTCAATCCTCTGGATAGGATAGATTGCATTTTGATGTCGCAGCGCTGAATCGTTCATACTCAGCACTGCAGAATCGATTTTAATACGACGAACGTAGAGAATTGCTTCCTCAATTATAACGCTTCCAGTTTTTGTATTCTCATCTGTAAGTCGTTGTAGACAAAACTCCGGTTTACTTCGGTCAAATCGGAGTCGAATATCGGTATGATTCAGCATATATTTTCGTTGTGTAAGCATATTTAGAAAAACCGGTCCGTAGCATTCAGTCGTAATTGCGGTATTTGTAAAATATCCTAGTCGTTTCACAAGAATTTGCCAACCAAATCCATCTTGGCGGCATGATCTTTTACATTGCCTGATGCAAACAGTTGAACCTTTTTTTGCATTCTCACCAAACAGAAAAAGATTATTGAGATTGGCGCGATAGGGATACATGTGTAAGTTCTTCATCCACTTGCTTGTCACCAATCGTTAGTGATACATTGGAGAATAGACTCTACATAAAGCTGTTAACAGGAAAGTTATCAGCCGCTACAATCGGAGTGTTAGCTTGTTGTATTGTGCAGCGAATGAATAGAGCTGTATCGTTAGAATCAATATATTCATCAGGTGAGCCAGAAATACAAAATTTAATCGGTCCAGTGTTTGTCGTCACATTATTCAGAGGGTGCACATCGAGGTAGTAGCCTTTCTCCAAAACAGTCTGCACCGGTCGAGGGGAAAACAAATCGACCTCACTTTACTCATGGCGACATCATTACTAGGCATCATTGTTTTTATTGGAAGTGTAGACAGTGGTTTGCAATCTTCATCTGGTTCTTCTTCTTCTTCTGTAAATCTAACTCGAGCTGATTTCTTAGTTTTTTCGTTCTTAGCTGTATCGTTGAGATCAATTTATTCATCAGCTGAGCCAGAAATAGAAAACTCAATCGGTCCAGTGTTTGTCGTCACATTAATTTATGGTTATTTAGCTCTATGTACAATATGTCGTATTATGAAATAGTAATAAAACTTACAAATTCATAATAATCCATTCAGAAATGGTAGGAAACAGTGTCTCTGCACAGTGACCCATTATAATGACTTTTCCAGTATGAAAAAGATTTACATCGAGTCCACTCCATAATTTTAATTGAATTGCAGGAAATAGTTCAGATTAATACAATAAACCGGGTTGAAATTTATCCATTGCAAATTGATAGAAGTTGATCGAATTCACGGTTAGTTGAAGCACAACAGTTGGTGAAAGATTAGAAACGGTCAAGTCGGAAATGTTCAAAATATGTAATAGATCCTGACAGATTATTGCAGAGGCTCCCAAACCCATAGTTCGCATTTTTCCGCTTTTAAAAAATAAAGTGGTTGAATTCTTGTGTCACAGTTAATTTTACAGAGAGTGGTTTATTTACTTTTATATATCTTTTATTGCATTTTTATAGTGATTCTAAACCTCCCTAAAACCAGTTTAGATCAGGTAAATCAAGAGTATTCTACTCTACTTACCACCACAGAATGTTCCATTTCCTTGATATCCATAATTGCAGGTGCACACAAAGCTTCCTGGGGTGTTCGTACATTTAGCATTTGAATGGCAGTTTGCGAGATTATTGGAGCATTCATCAACGTCTGAAATATTATCAATTAGAACGTATGTATTGTAGACAAGTGGATATATATAATATCTCCACATGAAATATTACAAATATAAATCAAAGATTAGCATTACGTCTATTATTTAACATTACTTAACAAATTATACAAGTATTAATATTAATAATGCTCTCAATGTTTCCAAATGTATACAGTATATTCAATCAAGGATCTTAATGTATCCCAATTTGTCAATTACTCAATCAAATATATAAATGTATCCCAATTTGTCCAATACTCAATCATTTAGATCTCAATTAAATGCGAATAATAATAAAGGGTTAATAAAGTAATCAGGTTAATCAAATAAAGTTAAAAGGGTGATCATGCTTTGATAAAAACTGTAGGTACAACATGGGAATCATGGATTATAAAAAAATATATTTAAAATTTCGAAACTGTCTGGTCGGTATTCAACAGTGTTTTAAACTCTAGAATTGATATGTATAGGAAAATTACACTTGGTTTGCACCAAATGAATATGCGGTATGTGTATTTCATAAAACATGTAACTACACAAGAACATTGTGGATATTGTTCAGATATTTTTGACCAGACATTTTCCAAATATTATATAACATGTTATAATTTGTCATCAATTGTTATTTAAAATTCAATACATTTTTTAATTGATCCATTAAAAAAAATGTATACAATTTAAAAACATAAATAGTGTTTGTAACTTGAAAAAGTAGCCAAATATCACTTTTCTATTATAATATAGCTCAGAATGTATTACATAACATAATATAATGTGTATCTACCCCGTGCACCTCCAGTAGGACCAAATATTGTGAACTATTACTTATTTATAATTTAATTACCTGTGCAAGTAACTCCATTTCCAGTATATTTGTCGTTACATGCGCATGTGAAGCTCCCAATAGTATTTGTACACACTGCATTTGGATCGCAGTTATGTGTCCCAGTCGTACATTCATTCATATCTGATTAAAATATAACAAAGAACAAGAAAAATAATTGAATAATGTATTTAGTAAATATGACGCTTGCATATTTATAAGAATTTTTAAATTTTTTATTAAATATATAAATTGTATTTAAAATAAATTCAATTCGCTCGATGAACAATAAATTGAATGTAAGAATTTGTTAGTTCTTAAGATTTGATATTATATATCCTAAATACACAGTGAAATATGAGGCAATCTTTTGTTTAAATAGCTTAATACCGTATTTAAACTTGAAAATCAATACTAAATAATACCGCCAATTTATAGAGAGAGTTTATCGATTATTTTTACTTATTATTGAGGTATTATTCAATTAGTTCAGATAAATAAACATGATGGTATTATTATTATAATTAGTTAACATTCTCAATACAAAATAACTACATCTTAGGCATATGTAATAACATAACTGTCATAATATAAAATATATTGTTTAAATAAATAAAATTTTATATGTACATAATAATAATTACAATAATTTATGGTTAACACAAAAATGAACGTTTTAAATTTTAATACTATTAATATATTCTTGTATAGGCACATAAAAGTATATTATTATCGTTATGAATACTTCCTCATAATATACATTACAAGACATAGGTAAGTCATTTTTAATTAAACAAAACATTTCGAATAAATAATAAACACCAACTTTAATGTGAATAATATTATGTTAATTAGATTAATATTTTAATACTATTGATATATAAACTACATAAATAATGTATCTCCTATCAAAATGTGTAGGTATGTATTAATTTATGATATGTTTAGTTGATAAACTATTTATATCTAAAAATCTAAAAGTAGAAATGCGTTTTTTGGTCATTTCATTGAAATTTAATTAGTCAGAAATGGTTAATTATTATATATCGATACAAATTTATTCCCCATTTTGAATGGTTTGTATATTTTTACAATAAGAAATATCATCTTAAATTATTTTGAATCAAAATTATTTTAATATCAATATGTGACTTTTTACTTAATAATTGTGCGAAGAACATGATTTTGAGGATGCAACAGCTATCATTTCTTAAAATATGTCGAAATAAATAAACAGTGATTTTAAAAATACAATAAAATTATTGAAAAAATATTAATTATTAAAATTATTAAATAATTTTATTAAATACTGAATGAACAGATATAAAATATGCATTCGACATACATATATAATAAGGCTGTAAGTATAAATATATTTTTCATATAAGTTAATTTTATGAAAAGTAGAATTATTTTTTATTTATCTTTTACTGTATTTTTATAATGAGTCCAAACGACTCTGCCTACTTTACCTACCAGTACAGAATGTTCCATTTCCTTGATATCCGTTTATACAGGTGCACACAAAGCTCCCCTCGGTGTCCACACACACAGCATTCGAATGACAATTTGCGAGTCCAGGTGTGGTGCATTCATTGATGTCTGCAATATAACATGAAATGACATAAATTTATGTAAAAGTATTACGTTAAGTTGTGCTTAGAAATTATTTCAGAAACGTTGAAAAAAATTATTTTATTATAATTTACAAAATAAGATTTTAAGCTCTTATTTTTGCTCACTTGTACAAAATGATGTAGGGTTTCCAGTAAAACCCGGTTTACAGGCACATGTGAAACTTCCAGGAATGTTAGTGCATTGGGTATTGAGACCACAGTTGTCGTTTCCATTGAGACATTCATTGTTGTCTAAAATTTATTAAAATGCGACTTGAATAAATGTGTAGGTCAGGAATATATGTATATATCTCTATCATACTATATTGTATGTAATTAATTGATAACATTAGAAAACGCATTTATTATAATATATATTAGGAAACTCATGGATCATGTCAACTGCTTTGCATCAATTTCGCAGAAATAAATCGAAAAACCAAACTTTAAATTTTTTGGTGTATATTTTAATGTTGTTATTAAATTGAATTACCCTTTTTACCTATTTTAATTAAACATATGAATGGAATAATGCTTATGAAACATATTTATCTAACATTTTTCATAACAATCTACTTTAATTTTCTTTAATTTTTATATATTTTCATAATTTTCATAAATCATATAACTTTTTATATCAAACTGGAACCACAAAGAGAAATATGTGTTTAGGTATATACCTAAACCCATATATATGTTTGTGTCATATTTACTGAAAAATTTATATTATAACTGTATATATTATACACTGTTTAGTCTGTGTAGACTTTTCTGTGTTTTATAAATATGCAAGTTTATGTATACGTATCCTGAATTATAATTTGTATTTAGAATCGAACAGTATTGTAATAACAGTATTGTTAGAAGAAATATATGTTTGTATCAGTGAGAATATAAAATAGCTCCTAACTTTGGTTAATTATAACATGTTTGTGAATTAACTACCTGTGCAAGTAACTCCATTTCCAGTATATTTGTCGTTACATGCGCATGTGAAGCTTCCAATAGTATTTGTACACACTGCATTTGGATCGCAGTTATGTGCCCCAGTCGTACATTCATTAATATCTGATTAAAATATGAAAAAGAACAAGAAAAACAATTAAATAAATGTTTAAGATAATTTTGTGAAAATATCGCTTATTGTGATATTCCCCTTTAAAGTCAAGTAATTAAGAAATTAAATTTGCTCAACTAACAATCAAATTTATAATAAAGATTTAAGTGTTTTCTCGCATAATAGTTAAAACTAAAGAAGTCAAAGCTAAATACCGCGGCCAATTTTTACAGGACGAATTCATTGATTATTTTTACTTATTATATTGCGGTTTAAATTGCTGTTATATTTTATTCGTTCAGATAAACAAATGATGATAATTGGTTATTTTACATTCAATATGAAAGAAATATTATGAATTTAAAAGTGCATTATTATCACTATGTGTATCACCTAAAATGAATGAAATAAAACCTTATAAGTAAATATTACACATATTAATCACATTAATGTTATAATAATATAATATGAACGATTTATAGACTCTCTTGTATTAGGCACATAAAATATATTATCATCATTATGTATAGTTCTTATCAGTTTATACAACAAACAATTAGATAATAATTATTAATGAAATAAAACATTTTGACTAAATAATAATCACAAATTTTATGTGATTAATATTATTGAATTAGAATAACGATAAATTCCACAAAACCCGATCCGATCCCGATGCCATGTACCATGATGCCGATTCCGAATAAGTTGATGCCGTTGGTACCTGGAAAAAACCTGCCACCGCTGCCAAGTATACGTAACCCTAGTGCTGATTCTTCTTCTAATACTTCAGACCTCTAAACTTTTAATGATTTGGCCGCAAGTTCCGACATAGATGAATTATGTATGGAACACAAAAATATTCTATTTTCACATAGCAACGCTTACTAAGTAGCTCTGTCTCGACTAGAATTGACCTAGAAACCACCAAAAGTTAACGGATTTTGTTGAAAATTTCAATTATTCAGTTATTATAAGATACAAGAAATATGATTTTTTCACCTAGTTTTTAACATATATAATAATCAAAATATTAATTGTCACTCTATAAAAAAATGTACACGTTCCTCAGATGCAATTTCTCAAATTTTTTTCGCCAATTGTTTCGGTCATAAGATGCGGCAGGAATTGTGGTGGGTGTGATGCCAACGGTCAGTACATCTTTTTTATAATTGGTCACAGTATGTAACTCGTAGATATCCTCCGCAGTGAAAGGGTTGAGTCGGTTTGTGCAGTAGAAGCTTTTCAAGTGGAAGGTCAGGCCGTCGAAAAGTATGTTTAGTATAGTCGCAGGCGTTGTTTCTGTACAGTCAAACTAGCTCGTTCAACTTTTGTTCGGTTTATGAGATCAATATCGGTACTACTATTGGTCAGTTTAGTTATAATATAATAAGTGAATTTATTTTCAACAATAGGTAGCATACCTCCAATTGACACGTACATAAATTACCTAATTTTCTTGTGTTTCATATCTATCTGGTCTACATATTTGAAATAAAACTAAACAATTAATTCAACTATATTTAAACATAAACTATGTATTTTAATATATGAAATTCACATATTTAGTTATATATTTATAAAATTAAAGAATTAATTCGCGTATGTATTTAAGTACAAATATTATATCTACGAAAACGCGCTCACTGGAGGAATATGCTAGGAATCCACTGGTCAAAGAGGAATAAGTAACTCCGTGATAGAATGCATTTAATGTTAGACATCCTTCGCTTTTGTAAAAATCATCTTTTAATGAAATTAAAATTCTTGTAATTAAATTTCCGATAGATATTGAAAGATATTGAAATATATTATTGGAAGCAAATAAAAACAAATTAATCCTGATAAACAAGTAGCAATAAAGTATGACTAAAAAAACATGAAAATAATCAAGTTAATTACGAAGTCAAGTGACCCGATTCGAAGTCCGAAGGTAGTGACTAAATAATCGTCCCAATAATTGTCAGTGCAATTGATAAAGCAATTTTAATATGTATTGAAGACTTATACATTAAATGTGTTGCTAACAGCCTAAATTTGTATCGAGCTGATCAATATCAGGAAGATATTTAGTCAAAATAGGGATATTCACTAAATTACAGAATTAGATTATAACAAAAACTATTTTTTAACGTTTTTACAAACTTGTACTACACGGCACCTTAATACCAATCAATCTATATTATTTTTACAGAAGTTTTGTTTATAGACCTTAAGACTCGGGCACTCGTGACGATATAGAAAATGTTCTTCAAAATATGCGAATTATCTACAATATAGTTTAACACATGAATCACTTCTTATATAATTGTCAGATTATTATTTAAAAACAAAAATCTATTGTAGACTTCCAAATAATTAAATAATCAATCATTTTCCAATCCTAGACATTTGTTATATTCTAATCATAATATTATATTAATTTTTTTAATGAATATATGTTTTAATTGTAATAGAATATTAATAGTCATAATTAACTTATCATATATACAAATTAACTCCAAAATATAGCAATGTTATAATCCAAAAAAGGAAATCAGCAGTGTCCGTAGCATTTAGTGAAAAATTATCTTATTTAACCGATTTTATTAGTCATTATTTATTGTCTAACTTTCTTTAAATTATTTACAGTATGAAATATATTTTTGATTTAGATAATTTTTGACTGTGTGCTCCAAGTAAAATGTTATATTTCCTAATGCTAAATAACTTATTGTATATCATATTGTACACAATAAAATATTTGTAATGTTCTTTATGCAACAAATATTTGAGGGAAACAGGTAAAAAAATTTAATTGATTATATTTTATTCTTTGTGGTTAATATTTTACAGAAATAATGGTTTCAATTAAATGACTATACTGATCTATATTTTTTATACCTTACCTTTAATGCAGCGAACTACATTGTCAAATACATATGCTGCTCGCATTCTGACAGTGTAACTCAACTAAACCAACTCACCCAGACAGGACTGGCCCGTCCCCTCAAAACCAGTCAAGCAAAAGCAATTGTAGCCGTTGACTTTGTTGATACATGTCGCGTGGACGCTACAGTTATTCGTGGTACTCGACAGACACTCATCGAGATCTAAATACATAAAGATATTGTTATTACTAGAAACAGTCAGTTAGACTCCTCAAATTATTCAAATTAATTGAAATCAAATAAAAAATAATGTTATTACTATACTAGAACAAATATAATGTATAATACATTTATTTATTTAGTGTTAATTTTTTAATTTATTTTGTATTTAAATATAGATTGCGTAATACTGTTTATTAAATATACAGAGATATATTGATATTCATGATAACATTATATTAAATAGTTGACATTAATAAGAGCTATAGGAACTGCCCTTAATTCACTTACCTACATCATTGTTATGTTAATAAACGTTACTACATAAATAAACAATACTTAATATTGAAATGTCAACATAGTTTTTTTATTATATTTAATCACATAATTCAATCACATTACATTTGTTGTACTTTTATCATTTCGATCTGATTAGGAAAGTCATTAACTTTGGTATAGACTTTATTAACAAACTTGTTGACCATGTAAACTTCTTTGCTGCAATTTCACACAAACACAGAATTGCTTATTGAAGCGCTTATCTTATTTTTTGGTGTAATATTATTCTATTCGAAGTTGTTTGTAACATTAAATAACTCTTAAAATTAAGCATAAAAATGGAATCATGCATCATGCATAACTTATATGTAAAAAATGTCATAAACAATATTTAACGTTGATTGTAAAAACAACTATAAAAGAGTTTTCAATGAATATTACAAAGTGGAAAAGAAAACCTTCTAAGTTGAATTCATCAAATGCCTTATGGTAAATTTTAGAGCGAAACCATTTATTGAAAATATGGACATCAATATTCAAAAACGTACATTGAAATCCATTCGATTTCTTTGGCCCAAAGTAAGTTTAACAGATATATATATATAGTTTTACAATTCGAATGACCTAAAATTATATCAAATGTGACCCAAAATGTCGAATGCCATTCAATTGGGCCCTACGAAAAATGGGGTTTATTATATACTTTTGGGGCCCAATATACAAATATATATATATAAATGGAGCGTATTCGACATTTTGGGTCGCATTTCGATATTTATGTTGGGGCACATTCGAAATGTAAATATATATATTTATGTAAATACATATTCAAATATATGTATATCAGGGGTGGATCCACAATTTCTTTATCGGGGGCTCACTTTTGTGAAATAGACGCATAAAGTTATTAATATAATTTAATACAATATATTGCTATAATATTGCTAAAATAGGCGCCGATTAAAATTTTTACTGGGGGGCTTAAGTTTTTAAAATCACCAATATTAGAAGTGGCATTATCTTTTTTATATATCCATAGCATAATTATTAGACAGATTGTGAGTATGGGATTGAAATTTTTAATTTAGAAATACCAGACATTTTAGAAATACATATACATGTTCTTTCGAGGAAAAGAAAAAATCGGCAATGTAAGGAATTGCATCACCTACATGTGTACACTCCTTTTATTTAATTGAGATGTATGTTACGATTTTTATATCAGTTTTAAAAAGAATAAATTTAGCAACTATGCATATATTCAAAGAGAAATCATGATAATTACAGAATATTTTTCTGTGCTTCAGACAATTTTCTGATAAGTCCTCAAAAACTATTAACTAAACATATTTACTGCAATATGGTAGTGTTTAGCATGATCAAACATTTTAGTAAAAAGATTAGTGAAATGATTAAAAGGTCTTAATATAATATGCTATGGAAATCCACTACGGCCCTATGTAGACAAAGTGGAAATAATTATAAGATTATACCGTTATATCATAAAATTACCTGTGCAGGTGAATCCATTTCCAGTATAATATTGCATACATGAGCAATTGTAGCCACCCATACTATTTTGACACACTGCATTTGTGTCGCAGCTGCTGTCTCCGGTCGTACATTCATCAATGTCTTATTAAAAGATGAAAAAATGAGAAAAACTAATTATTGAAATTTTTATTTTTGATAAATGAGTAAAATATATCGCCCAAGACGCATTGTTTTAAAAGTCTAATGAATTTCAGTAAGATTTATATTTACCAATATACTATAAAGAAAGAACTTCAATTCGCTTGATAAACAAATTAAATCAAAAGTAAGAATTCATGAAATTACATGACCATACACAATGTCTAACAAAAGTCTTACTCATAAGAATTATATCTTCCGAAATACACACCAAAATGCCATTCAATTGACCGTACAATCAATAATCAATAAAAGAAACTGTACGAAATAAACAAATTAAACTGGGAAAATCAAACGAAATGTTTGAATTTGTTGTATGTTCAATAGTTGCATTACGTAGAATATGAACAATATATTTGGATAAAATATTCAATTAATATATCATTCCGTAACATGTGTTTCGATAATAAAACAAACATGTAAACATTATACGAAATATACGATGTAAAGTATAAACTATACCAAACAGAAAATAAATTGTATATGTGTGTAATAGAGATATTGAATGATTCGCAGCTAACTTTATAATAAAAGTTTTTGTAAACAATAAACATCTATATTTTAAACAAGCTTTTGTGTAATAAATAATATTTTCAGCGTCAATGTCGTATTAATAACTGTTTAAAGTAGTTTTGTATTATATTGTCAGGATATTATTTTTATCATTATTTTAACTAGATATCATTAATAGTAACCACTTAATAATAGCTCTCAATTATTTTATTAACTTTTTTCTTTATTACTTTGCTTCTAATCATGATTATTATTATTTTCTTAAATTTTTCAATAAATAATGATCGGCTTAATTCCGCACCTTCATGTTTGTTCAATACAAAACCTACTTGTGTGATTGCAATATAGACGTTTGTAATGTGTAACGTATATTATTCGTGTTACTGAAAGAGATTGTTGAACTAGGCAATGTCATGTGAGTATGGGAAAATGTATAATAAAAAGTCTCTTGTGAAAAGTGTGTTCTTTCTTGCCATTTTGGGATAATAGATGTAACAGGTAATAGGTTCTATCCTATAATCGATAAATGCTATGTTTTAAGACTAATTACTATTGTTTTTAAATGTTATTGGTTTTTAATGCATAATTTTAAGTAACTTTTCCAAATCTGATGCGATATCATAGTGTGATTATTATTAGCTGATACTTATTACATATTTAGAAATAACATTTCTACTTTATTTAAAAAATCTAGATTACAAAATTTAATTTCAATTTATTTTATATTATTACAATTTTTACCAAACCATTTTTTATCACTCTATCACTCCTAGAGAATTGCAATAAAACACGGAAGCGAGCTTCTCCTGAATACGAGGCCTTTATATGAGACCAGTATAGCCTCCCCACCTGTACAATTGACACCGTCTCCAGTGTATCCCGCATTGCATGCACACGTGTAGTTTGAGATAGTGTTGGTGCACGCAGCATTGATATGGCAGTTGTGGCTGGGAACTGTGCACTCATTGATATCTAATTATATAGAGTAAATAATAGGCTGGTTGTATTACCATGATTTGAATTAGTCATAATTCTACGATTTAAAAAACAATACATTATACTCATGAAAAATTCATCTTAACACTAATTTTTTAAAGTACAAATACATTTTACATAGTACAATGTTCCACGCTCTTACCAAACAAAAAGCACTATTTTTTTATTGAAGTACATGTCTTAACACTGCAAGGTGCAAGACAATCAAGACGAGTATTGCACAAAATGCAACCAATAGTTAATGTGATTTACAGTACAAAAAGTGTATTATCAATAAAACTTTTTATCCAACATGAATAGATATATACAAAAGAAGTAATTGTTTAAATTGTTTCAAATTTTAACCTTGAGTTAATTCGTAATCATTAATATAAATATTAATATAATATATAATAATCATCAATAATAGAACTCCGTAATTATGGCATCAATGATGGTGTCATGATAACGTAAAATTGTGTTGTTATTATAGCACAAACCATCACAGCATATTATGGTTTACTGCGGTATTAATTTATAAAAGACATCACGTCCCTTTACACTGAAACTGCGGCTTGTGTACATACTTTATACGGATGTACGAATGAATTCAGAACATCGTCTGGAGTTCTAAAAGGTGACTTAAGCTTTTGTAATAGAATTGGCCTACTTGAGAATATAACTAACCGAACAGTATGTATTCAGCGTTGAGTGTAAGTCAAGAATACCTCAGCTCCAGTGGTCCAACTTTCTGCACTCGCATATGTTAACGATGTCGCTATGATCAGATAAATTGCTGCTGATTGCTCATCTCATGTTGACTAGATTTGAAAATATATTTTCGACTGTCGGCTTGCAGATCGATTCGGCAAAAGCAAATGTAATGTAGTCGATAATGGTGATGAACAAAAACAACAAATGAGGATTCATTTATACAACAACTGGAACCAAATTCGCTTCTTGTGACAATTTTTGCTACCTCGGATACAATATCTCGATCCGATTGTAAGACTGCTGTTAGTAAAAATTGAAGAAAACTTGCATGAATCGCTGCTCGTTGCCTGTTAGTCGAGTTGAACAGTGTAGCAAAAATCATTCTTTTCGAGTTATTTTGTAGTGAAACAGTACTGACTTGAATTACTATATACTCGCTATACAAATTGACATGGCAGGAACATTCCTAAATTTTTCTATTGATAGATATTCGTTATTAACAAGTAAATAACTTTGTTGACCGCCCAACGAGCGCCTAAACGTCGCCGAACAAGACAAACAACTACAAAACCAACTCTTGATGCGTCGACTTGAATTAACACTTCCCATATTACTCAACAAAGGCAATTTTGGCAAGTACCATTCCACCGCAGATATTAAAAAGAAATTTTCGCTGAGGACTTGCCTGGAGACTATTCGAGTACACGCTGTTTATCTAAACTCATCCTTGGAATTGTAAATGTGTTTAGCAATAATAATAATTTCGTATTAATAGTAAAGTTTAAGGTGTATTCATGTAATAAAATACGGTACAAGTCAAATCATATATGTATTAAATACCGTAATCCATGTTAATACCGTAAGGTCATGCTATAAGATCAGAAATAAATTAATCAATGACGCCATAATATGTGTCGTTCTTAAATTTTCTTTGATCAATTTTTCAATAACTAACATATATTTTTATAGTAACCTTAGATAATCTTAAAACTGCTCGAATGTACTACAACAGGTTATTATTCTTTCAATGGTAATCCTTTTCTAAAAATAAAAGACATTATTAAATAAAAATGTAAATTTTAATATTATTTGTTATGTTTTAAAGCAGTGTCAAAATATACAATAAAAAAATGAATATATATATAATACTTAACTACTACAAAAATAATTTTTAAATTTTATACGAGCTCTTCTTGAGTCAATAAATAAAAATTAGATAACAACCATTTTGCCTGAAAAATATTTAATTACGAACATCATTTTTCACATGAGTATTTTTAATATTTGGTTTTATCTCTATCGTAGCCTACAGTGGTGAATTTTATAAAGAGTTACTCATTAATCTATACCGTAAAACATATTTATTACAATAATAACCAAAATCTCATTATCGTAAAACATATTTATTACAATAATAACCAAAATCTCAGAGCAATCAACATTCAAATCAAACAATTGTTAAAATATTATTTTCAAAACGATACCACCACCAATGACTAAACATATATTTTACCTGTGCAAATTTGACCATCTCCACTAAATCCAGGATTGCAGGTGCATGTAAAGTTGCCAATGTTGTTCGTGCAGTAAGCACTGGCATGGCAGTTGTGCGTTAGAGCTGAGCATTCATCAATGTCTAGTGGAATCAAATTAGAATTGTTGAATATACATTATCTATATGCAACATATGTAAACGTCCGGTGATGTTATACAATATATCAGTTATTTAATTATTTAGCGAGTTAAGTTTTAACTGCTGATGAAACCGATTTAATATTGAAGTATATCTATCATATTAAAGATATTGTTATTTATATATATACATATACTCCATCTAAAATATGTAATATGATTTTCTCACAATGAGTACGAAAAAATTATGTGATGCATATTTTATGACAGATATATCTATTTTAGTAGTAGGTATATTTAAAATGTTTTATTGTGACTGCTTTATTCTAATATATTATTGTGATTATTATTATGAAGAATAGTTCATTTTGATATCTCTTACGTTATAAATAAACTCAGTATAAATATATCTGTCCACCAAAATATAAACCATTTTTTATGATTGTGTCAGTCTTTGATTTCAGCATGTAATTCATTTTTTAAAATATATTTATATAGAAAGGAAACATTAACGTATTGCACTACTTCATATTTGTAATCCTAATATAAAAAATAACGATGAGGATACCACTCGACCAATAATTTAAATTGAAATAATTGTTGCTTAGAAATTAATGTTATAGGAAAAAACTGACATCCTGGTATAATTCCAGCATCTAATTGTTTCACCGAATAAGTCTTATATAATGCTAACTAGATAATGATAATTCCTCACATGAATATGTCTTATATAATGTTAGCTTGATAATGATAATTCCTCACATGAATATGTCTTATATAATGCTAACTAGATAATGATAATTCCTCACATGAATATGTCTTATAT
>JAUZND010062118.1:0-18049 GCA_034780555.1 Coelogynopora nodosa | reverse complement strand
AACTAAATAAGGTGCGGGACTTAGGACCCTCAGCGGCGTGTTTAACCGGTTTGATAGCGCGCTACCGTCACACTTCCTAAATTAACGCGGAAGGCATACGTTAGCCTTACAAATAATAATGCCCTTAAACTATCACAATAAAATGTGAATACGTAAGATGTAATCTGATAAAATTTCAAAATTGTGTCAAATATTACGTTAAAACAAAATTGTTAAAAATAAAAAATATACAGTCTAAATAAGGAAATAAGAAAAAACAAAATCGCCTGAATCCACTTGACATAGATCGATGCCATTAAAAGAACAGGTGATGGACAGTTTAAAGAAAGAGCTTGAAATCACTAATCGATTAACTAACGAGAACTCTAATTTTTTAAGAGATGAAGACTATCCGTATACCAAAAAAATCCTATGCCATATAGTATTGTATTAACACGCAAATAAACAAAGTGATATTATTGTTCCACTGGAAGGTTGTTAAGTAACAACGAAAACTGTATATATATATGTACATTAAATAAACTAATCAAATGACTCAATCTTTCTGTATGTCTATATCATAAACATTGAAAATGTTAGTTCTATAAGGTAAACGTATGTGAATTAGCTACTTACTAAGCAAAATATAAATAATATTGATAACCACATATTTAGTTAATTTAATTAGAAAATAGACAATACAACTTTAATAAATATACTGTACGTACATTAAATGATAGGAATATTTTAAAACATTTGAGACAGTGTAACATTTATGAAGGTTGTGTCAACGAAAAGATTACAGTGAGTTGGTGAGTCAGGATTAAGTGATTCTGCTTATTCAGGCACAAAACACCAGCCAACCTTGAAAGAAGGATAATCAATATTATGATGCAATACCATCATCAACAAAAAAAATTATATTCGAGCAGTTTATAAGGAACCCTGAAAGATATTAGTAAACCATATACATAACATGAGTATATATTTAAACATGCAAAATGCGCAATCAAATAATATCGTTTTTTTTAAATATATAACTATGTTTATTTAATTTTCTTATCATTTACAGTAATGCTAGTATAGTAGGTGTGACAAACAAAGCAGAGCACTCTTTGCTGCGAATACTACATTACGAATACAACACGCTAGAGTTAATAAGGTATGCGGGCTAAAGTTACACAAAAATAAAAGCAGGCATATATAGCTTATAGAAATTGTTTGACCTACACTGGTCGATGGAAGGTTCAAAACTGTTCTCACTCTGAGAGTAGCCTATCTTTGAAACTCCAATCCCACACATTTACATTGGGAGAAGATGGTCTCTAAACAAAGCAATATTTACATTTAAGGGTCATGATTATTTATCTTCATGATCATTTTTAAATAGGTAAGAGTTTATTACTCGGCTGAAACTCAAAAGCGTGAACTTACCGCAGTATCTGACGCTGTAGTGGTGGTTGTTGTAGGAACGGTTGGAGATGGCGCAAGCAACATGTTTGTAAGTTGATAGAAATTTATATGATGATCTGAGCACGCAAATGACACAATTAAACACAGAACTTGGAGTAGGACTATTAACTTGGTGGATGGATGGCCTGTGATATGTGTTGACCAATCAAATTTACTTGCGTGATTCAACAACGTGAGAACTGTTGTCCAGAAAAGATAGGTCGATAATGAATGGGCAGAATCTTCTATTCTTCTCAAGGTTTCACTTTGACGCTTCCCTGAGTAAACTTTGTCTATGTTTAGCGCTGTGAAATTCAAGTAAAGCCGTTAAACTTTTTTATGACAAAATATTAATTTTTATTTCATGAACAGGTACCTGTAACTTATGATAAGACGACAACTGTTGCAACAGATTTTTTCGTGTTACGTGTGAACAATTGTGAAAATAGTAGTTAACTGTCAGATGCAATTGAACGTGTTACACATTAAGCTAAAGACTACAGAATGAGATTCTCGCCTTTTATGCAATAAAATATAAAGGCTGGACTTGGTTAAGTTCTCTGCAGGAAGAGAAAACACTGATTGAGCGGAAGATGATAGACAGATGGACAGAGAGAATTAGAAATATGTAAGCAGCATTGCTTGTGCCAGTCACTATTACAGAAACGGTATTACACTGTCTATAGGCCAACTCACGAAGAATGCAAACTGTAGTTTAGAGCCAGGATGTGCTTTCCTTGCACTAGAACGATGTAACTATTTAGAGGTACTGTACGTAACTAACTACAAGCAAGCAATACCATGTACCCAACTATTGCACTACAGTTGGTCTACTCTAATCCGCCTTGGTTTATGTGCTTCAGAGGCAGAGCTAACCAATCAGCAAGATTCATGGTTGCATCACCCTCGAAGTCAACTAACATACCGAAGTCAGAATGAATGTCATGAGTTAATTAAATACACCATCGTCATGGAAATTAAAACGGTGACGTCAAATATAATCTGTCTCGAATAAAAGCTTACAATGTGCACATTTTTAGTTGAAAGTGGTAGATGAAAACCACAGCAACAATATTGATATATATATATACTAATTAATATAGACCATTATAGAATTTTCTATATATGTCGTATGCAAATTTAATTTAAAATTTAATCACAAAGTGTTATCGATTTTAGTAACATCAAAATAAATAAAGTATAAAAAAATTACATAAATAATATTCGATAAATGCCATTATAGCGTTAATTACAGTTATATAGAAAGTAAATGTTTAGTATAAGAACTATTTATAATATAACATTATCTATATGTAAGACTTTTCTATGTATAAATTACACTTCATCTAATTTTCGATAAACTTCTTAATATTTTAATAGTAAATTGAATTAAAAATTTATAAACCGAATTAAGTTTAAAACTATTAAGTTAATCGTAGACTTCCTACAAATAAAACAGTTTATCGATATATAAAAATACAATAATAAAATAATTGAAAAGTTAAAGTTGTACAATATATTGCTTACAAAATTTGAAAGTACGATGATTATACACTAAAAATTATAGCGTTTCAGCAACATATAAATTGGATATATATATGTATATTTTATCTTACTGTATACTCATGGTAAAATGTAAAATTAATAAACATCAATTTCTATAAGAAGTGTGAAAACACTACTTATTTATTTAGCAAGTAGTATAATTTATGTTACATTTATGAATTGTAACCTTTAAAATACTAATTATGTTATGTTTATTTCAAATGTATATCACACTTGCAATAGACAATGTTATAACTATTTATATTAAGATTAACAAAAAACATATCGCTGTGGAAATTTACAAATTAGTATAAATGAAGATGTAATAAATATCATAATAAAAATAAAGTACAAAATCGTCCTTAGAAAATAAGAAAACAAAAAGTCACAATATATTACATAGAATATAAATTACTGTTAATAATAATGCTAAACAATATTGAATATTATTAACGGAATAACACATGAAATAGGGCAACAATGCTAACATAGACTGAACTTAATTCTATCCTATATACACAGTAACCGTGTAAGTTAGTTTATATAAGTTTAAGGGAACTGCTACAAAACAGTATTATTCTATAATTAATAAGGAAAATAATTGCAATATACGCGAATATAAATCTAAGAGTTATACGGATTACGTTTCTGACAAGTATATTAATGATATATTTAAAATTATTCGGTTTATAAACTCTACCTCACAAATAATGATAGACAAACATACAACTTTAATCAATAAAACAGCCATACTAAAACCGATGTTGCGTGTCACATGCTCTTTTTCATGCAGGGATACTACTGAATATATTATAAAAATGAGTACTGACTACTGAGTGTAGTAACCTATAAGGTAAGCACATGCGCAAAAAGTAAACAGATCCCTTTCCCTGGTGCCAGATTGTGGAATTGATTTTAGAAAAGTCATAGCTAGCAACTGAGTCCTATACATAGCTCACAGCTATAAATGCCGTCTAAAAATTAAGAAAAATCGTCACTACTTGCTGTATTAGATCCCAAATTCCACTAAAATCTGCCACACTGACTCGTTGTCAACTTTTTTACTTTCACACCGTCCAATTCGATCGAGAATTATCAAAATATATAAACATCTCCACACCCGGTGAATTCTAAGAAATGATAGGCAATAGAGTCAGAGATGGGAGATTCGAAATCGAGACGAAGCACGATGCGAAAAAGAGAGAGAAAAGAGGGGAAGATACTCGAGTCACTATCGCTGTATTTCCCATGTGTTTTCGATCTACCAGATAACTTACTCACTATGCAACTCGATTGGCAAAACTCAGAATATATAGGGTGTAAGTTATCTGTGGATACTTACTATAACGCGAATATACAGTAGGTTCTCTTTGGCACAGATGTTAGAGGTGCATGCATCACAGAATATATAGCCTATAATAAGACTGTTATTTAGCTAATTTATTGCAGAAAACTTGTGTATTTGTATATTCCAAACTATACGTGCATACTAGGTAATACTTCCCGAATTAACGTTTAACCTTTTCATAAAATTATCAGCTCCACATTTATTAGGTATAATCAAATCTTATAAATGCTATCATAATTGTGTTTATGTATTTTGTATTAATTGAGTAATGATAATATGTGATCCGCTATATAGCATATTTTCAAATAGAAATTAATGAAATCAGTTAGATAAACTTTTAAAATTATAATTATAAAATGACCAATTAATTAATTGTTAGTGTCTTTTCGCATAGAGAATTGTAAAACAAATTCATTTGATAATTGTATAATATAAGATTTTTTAATTATTGAATTAAAAAATATATTACTCAGAAATGGAAAAAAAGAATCGAATTCTAAAAAACGAATGAAGAAAATAATAGAGATAATTGATATAAACATTTAGAGAACATTTAGAGAACAAATCCTTGTAAAACAATAAAATAGATTTTATATTCTTTAGAAAATTAAAAATAATTAAGTTTTTCAATAAAATATTAATAGAAAGTGTGCAGATTTTTTTAAATAGTGACTGACACATTGACGACTCAAATTTGTATGTGTTTAATCTAAATTCTTAAATTCAGAATCGATTGTAATCGTAAATTCATGATAAAACTAATTGGTTAATATTAAAAAAGATGGATAAAAGTGCACTGTATAGGCTACATGTAATATACAGACAGCGTTTGTCATATACAATGCTTTAACAATTCATATATAATAACTCTTATATATAACAGAAACACTGACCCATTTATAATAAAAAATCTACCATCACCTTCATTGTACAATATACTATAATTACATACCACAAATAAATACAATAATACATGGTTACACCACTATATAGGTATCGTATGATGCAGTTCTACACAAACTAAAATATTTATAACAAATTTGCTTATATTGAGAAGTCCCAATTTAAAATCCACATAGTGAATTATTCTAGATATAATCAATAGTAGGCCCTATATACTGTTTTAAAAATCAAACAAGGAGTTGACAAAAATCAAACAAAATCAAACAATCAAAACAATCAAACAAACAATAAAAAATCAAACAAAATCAAACAATCCCAATTTAAAATCCACATAGTGAATTATTCTAGATATAATCAATAGTAGGCCCTATATATACTGTTTTAAAAATCAAACAAGGAGGTAACTTAGAAAATTCGGAAATTATTCTATTACAAAGTTTAGTTAATTATTTGCCATTAATATTGATTGTTTTATATCCAATTTTCCCTTATGATTAAATGTTCTAATATCATGCTGGTAATATTGCGAAATTTCATATTTAAATACAATTAGGTCAGTATTCATTCACATACATTTTACCGATTGGAATCAAAAGATGGCATCCAAAACGTTTTTACATTCATATTTGAACTGAAGTTATATAGCGTCAACAAGTTCATTCTTTAAATATTTAAATATTATATTAATTTCAGTTATACTGACTGAGTATTAATATATAACAATTAATCAATATAACTCGGTAACATTCTTCCCCCATTTGTCATGTCAGTTTGATCAGTACAAGTACACAGTCGGCTACAAAGATTAGTTACGAGACATTAAAAAAAATAATATACGATGAAGAAACTTGCAAAACCTTCCACATCATCGTTCACTTTTGATTCCTCCATTCTTAGCTTTATAATAGCTCACCCAACTCAAATAGAAAATGATGCGACGCTTGCGTTTCCCCCACACAAGCTGTGTCAGATGTTTTCCTTTTGTCCCGGCTAAGTGGAACAAATTGGTTTTTCTGCTCCAGGAAAAACATGTTACTAAAAATGTGTTCGGAGAGGCAGTATACATGGCATAAAAAAGTAACAATTCTGATACAACATTTAGTGAAAAGCTTGCCTATATAGTTTATGATATCGTAAGCTACATTGTACAGTTATTATGTAATATATTGGTTTTTACAGTATAACGTAAACGTTTTGAAATCACATATCATATGTATAAAAAATATTAATAACTGTAGTTTTTAATTTTTATTATAAGTACCTACCAATAGAAACACACTACATGACTAAACAGATAATCTTTTTTATCAATATTTCAATATATTTCTCATTACGTTCTACAAATAAGTAAATAAATACTGACATGTTCAAAATGGTATTTAAAACTGCTTACTTAGTTAATAAATATATAATGAATAGTACATGCCTGAATTATGTATTTGTCAAATATTTAAAAGTTAGCATTTTAAAAAATCCAACAACAGAAAAGTTTAAATGTCACATAATTAAAAAAAAAACTATTTTATTTAATACGATGCTTTGATGGCTTTTACCGGAGATAATGCCAACTTTTAAGACCTTTCTATAAGTTATTATACTGTTTTTGAACGAATTTCGATTAAATAATATAATTTAATAAAAATTAAATGTTTGGTTATAAAAAATAGCTAAACGGCAGATAAATTTCAATTAATTCCGGAAGAGTAGAAACAAATCATTTAATGCTCAGAAAAGTAAAAGAGAAAGAACCGAAGCTCATTAAATTTATAACCTTTTTATAGACAACTTTTCCATTTGAAATTTCCATTACTAAATCTAAACAATCACTATACTGATACCAAACTAAACTAAACGTTTATATCTACATTCTAATCATTAAAAACATTAAAAAGTTGTGTTAATATTAATTTTGATATTGCATATCTCTTTATCTGTGTTTCAATCTATCAATAGTATTTTAAAATTATAGCAGCCAGTCAATATAGCAATCGAGAAGAATTACGATGTTATTTAAATAATTATTTTTATTGAATTTGTTTATGTAAAATATTGAACAAATGTCTATTCATTTTTATAAGGTAGTAAAGCTTGGTTTCCACTCCGACGGTAAACCACCGCCGTAGTACGCCGTAGGTACGGCGTATGGCTTGGTTTCCAATCCGGCGGGTGTCTGCCGGCATAGTACGGCGTAGCTACGGCGGTGGCCTGATTTCCACTCCGGCGGGTGGCCTTGATAAAACATTCACATAGATAAAATGCCGCAAGGTACCGCAAGTACTACACCGGCACTGGTTTCCACTCTGCAGTACTAAGACCGTGCGTACTACGGCGGTGGTTTACCGGCGGAGTGGAAACCAAGCTTAAGGCCCATTATTGTTGACTAATTTATAAATCAAATGCTGCAATTATACTTAGTAAAATTTATTGGTAACAAAATCTAACCATAAAATTTTAATGAAACATTTTCTTATTATTTAGTATTTTAACATAGGCCTAATTGATTATAAATATCAACAAAAATATGTTTATATTATAGGTGATACAAAACTACATGACAAAGCATCCAGGATAATTTTTAAATTAAAATAAATAACAAAAATAGCAAAACAAACCAATAAATAAATAATTAATAGATAACTTCTAAAAATTAAAATTAGATCTATTATAGTAATTATAAAAAGTATTATATTACACAAAGGAAGGTAGTCAGAAGAATAGTCCGAAAAGTGTAGAAAACATTATTTTAATTAAATAAAGTAATGTAACATCATGTTTATTAAAGATGTCTATAATATTTTATTCATTATTAGTTTTAGAACTTAGGATACATTAGTTTTATTCTAAAATATTTTCGGTGCTTTGACATTTTAATGAAACATGTTATTTCAATGGACCTTATAATTATCTAATATTTGTTTCAAATAATTTATGAATGTGTGGTGATGAATGATATACATTAATATAGCTTCGATAAAAGTGTTAACTATAAACACGTCTATACAAAACTACATTTTTCAGATTTTGTGTGCCTATAACTGAAACTAAAATAAATGTGAATGATTTCCGGTTTTAAAAACAATAACTCTCTAGCTTGAATTAAACCTATATCATGGCTGGTGTATATGGGGAAAATTTTCAGACGCTAATAGCACCTTCAAGTTTGCCTTAAAAAGTATCACATAAGTGTTTCCAGTTGAGCATGAGCTAGAGAATACAATCACATACCTCTGCCATCTGAGAAAAACACTATGAAAGTGGTGGAGAGTGGGGGGAAAGGAGCTGCCAGGGGAAAATTAAAATGAGCTATTCAGAAAGATGAATAAACGATAGCAACACGGCACTATTTCTAAATTTTAGACTGAGTTATATTATAGGGAGAAGAAGAATTAGTCAGAGAATATAGCCATCCTTTTTGAAGCCTCTTATTATCTATATGATTTCATTGTTCGAAGGTGTTTACAAATCAGGAAATTAAAGTTATCATAGTATCCTTACATACATTATTAAAACTTTGCAAGACAACACTGCATAAAGATTCTGAGAAAACCACTTGACCATTATGACTGACTGGGATTTTCTGCACAATATTCTAATGAATTCAATCATTGATTGTATAATTTACTTTTCCCCTAAGTCCAAAAATAAAGTAGATTTTCCCATGAGTGTATCTCCTGCATGACTGAGCTGAACGATCAGATGGATTCGGCTCATTCTTGATTAAGATGAATGGTTGGGGGGAAATAGCTCAGCCAGAGAGTTTGGGATGTCGCGGCTGTGGTCTGGGTATGCAAGCCTGACGCGCTCCAGTACAGGTTTCTCCGATCGATAGCCAATTAAAAAAAGGAACCCATCTCACGGATTAATTGGTTTGAATGACGAAGGCAGGAAGGCGTGCAAGAGCCGTACCACGCGTTGTAGCGATTGTATATAGCATCGCGTTTGGGTTATTTAAATAGGGATGAGTAAACGTGAAAGGACTTTTGTTCTTACTGGTTTTAGAACGCAATAAACATAAATAGCGTATGTGAATCAATACTTTTAAATTACACCCTATACAGGCTTATAAGTCAAACTGTACTAATAGGCAACATAACTACAATAACAGAGATAATTGTGTTATAGAAACTTAAATAATAACAAAATTAGTAACTTTAATTAAGTTCTTTATCGAACTACAAGGCAGCCGAGAATTTCCTATAGGTCAAGAGGTCACTAAAATAAATCATATAATTTAACACAAAATCCTTTTTTTTAATTATTTATTTAACATCACATTACTTCAAACATTCACTCTTAAATCTACAGAGGATGAGAATAAGAGAGAAAGAGATTGAGTGAGTTCGAACTGGCTCAATATTTACACTGAGCTTGCGTTGAGTACACCACCAGAGATTTCGTAGCATAGGGGAGGAGCAACTTCAAAAGATCTAGTGGCAGCAGAATAGCAAGCAGTAGGTTAGGGTAGGAGAGACTGTGTCTATAATAATACCCGAAACACTGCCGCCTTCATATTATACAGTCTCATTCACAGAAAAATAAATGCAGTAGGTAATGTTTAGACGCTTTTTCTAAGACAACATGACATACACAACAATATGTCAGAACACCGATATTCATATGCTATAAACTCCAACTGCCGCCAGCCCATACGACGGACTTCTGGCTGCTACTAGTCTGTTAATTCATGACGCATATGGCACAATCGGAGCTGCACTGTATATATATAACTTATTACGTGGTATTCTACGAAACAGCCCACACCCCGGACCGATAATAGGAAGTTTGTTGACAATGTAAACTGTAATTGGATTTATTTTTAGTTCGTCAGTTCTTCTTTCTGTGACTCTTATACTCTGTGTGTGTGGAATATACAGAGAGGCAAATATATAGCTATACGGTTTTGGCTTTTTAGTGAGCATGGGGGACGGCTTTAACCGTTGACAAGAAAGCGCGGTACAGAAAAAGAGGGAAATGATGAAAGCGATGAACAGGAAACATGTGCAGCAGATATAAGACTACGCTTTTTGCATGACATAAATTTCTCGTCAAATGTATATTTTCATTACTATCAATCAATATTATTTAAATTGTGAAACATAATATTATACAAATCTAATTATAAAAATTGTTCTAATATATAAGTTTATATATATATATATATATAAGTATGCGTATGCGTATGCGTATCTACACGAAAACAACACTAATAGGCAATAATAAATAATATATAATTTAATAATAACTAAATATTATATTAATTAGAAACTACATAATCAATACATGTATTTAAAAAAATTTTAGCCATATAGTTCGTTTGATAAAATTTCTGCCATATTAACAATTGAAATGTAATGAAATTTACGAAAATGTAAATGTAGGTGATGATTAAAATTGTCATTAACACGAGAATTTTAATGGTTTAAATGTAATGCAATTATAATTTGAATATTCAAAAAACAAACCTTAGGCTGAAACATTTAAGACAAATTAAGTTTATATAATATAATCACAACAAAATTAATTCGCCAATTTTATAATTACTAACAATAGCTATAGTTATTTCGTATACTAATATAAAAATGTATTTATATTTAGGATAGCGCATAACATTGGGCCTAAATGCTATCATTATACCATTATTCTTTGTATAGTACAATCTATAACAACAATATATTTGAAATATAAATTGAATTAATGAATAATGATTGATTGATTAATTAAATGATTGGCTGACTGATCGACAAAAATGACTACCTGATTAACATAAAAATAATTAATAGATCTACTATAATAACTATCGATGACTGAAGCAATCTTTATAGCACCCGTACCCTGATTAAAAAATTGTTACATAAAAAGTGTTCTGCCGTATACTATATATATATATATAAGCGTTTCAACTTTTTTTACAACCAAATGATTATAAGCTAACCTTTCCATTTTGTCCGGGTTTCCTTGGCACTGCGACTTTGGGATCAATCTGCAAAATATACAGTGGGAAATACAAACCGGCGCACAAGACGAAAGGTATATTAAGGTTCAGACAGAATTGCTATACTCAGGGGGAGACTAATGATCATTTGAAATGTCAAGGTATAGATAGCTAAAATTCTCAAGTCACAAGACCTCTATAATACATTCCAATTATGAAGTAAGTATACGGTAGGAATCTAAGTTATCGACACCGAAAATGAAAAATGGTATCTTGTAAATCATTTTACAATTAAGTATATATAATTACATACACTATATCTAAGTATATAATACTATAATCCGATATTGAAAGTGATAATTAATAGATAAAAAAATAATTAAATGATGAACAAAAAACAATAAAAATTAACAAAAACTAATAGTAATTTTCTGAGCGCAATGTTTAAATCGAATTCATTAATTGTTATTTAAGGTAAAATATAATGTCATATGAAAATAAGTTAAAGTTATCTAACATAATATTGACATATATTATCTAAAATACCTACAGAGATTCCTCATAATATATAGATGATACGCTAAAACCTCGCTTGGAACTGTAATATCCACATTTATGCGTTGCAAGACAATAATGGATAATGATTATAAAATGAAATAACTTCGTATGAGTGACAATTTTGTAACTATAAACTTCATTTATCTCCAATTTAATATAATTAAGTTAACTTCATTTCGATCAAATAGTATTGAAGAAAAAGTTTATAGTATCCTGCTTAGACTGAATAATTAAACCAGAAACAAAAAATAATAAATTGAGTGATTTTTTTCAAATTATAATATTACAATTAATTATAGAAGGTTTATAGATACATTTTAATTCAAATGTGAAAAGAAAACATAACATTATTTTATCAATTTGGAATACGGACTACATATTAACTCATCTAAAACTAAGACTTCAAAAATGTAATTTATTCTGCTCAGTAAAAAAAGCAAATTATTATTGAATAGGAACAGAGTAGATACAATTAGATACAAACTAGAAATTATAATTTAGCAATAAACGCAATGAATGCTGACAAAGTATTACGAGATAAAATATTAAAATTATAATATATAAGGAAGATTGACTATACATTATTATTATCATATGGTAAACGATATATATTGTATATATATATATACATATAAACGAAAGCACCCCGAAATACCTTTTTGGCATCTAGAATGTGCGGGGCACCATCGAGCACCTTGTCCACACAGTTGGGATCTGCTAGAGTAACGAATCCGAATCCACTAAATATAATAAAAACGAACAATTTATTAATAAAATAAATGGATACCTCCCTATATAATTTTGTGTGGAAAAAAGTATTAACCATGTTTCTGTTGACAAATAAATATAAATATATTTTTTTAATGCTATTTAAAGTGTGTAACAACTATTAAAACAACAATAACAAAATATTATATAATACTATAATAAAAGTCATAGTAATTGAATGTTTTTTTGTTAAACGCTAAAAAAAGACTACACTTATATATAATATAAAGTATTTAAAACCCTGTCATGCTTCTATTTAAAAATTCATGGTAAATAGCACTGGCCGTATAAATAAGTTATTCATGACTAATAATGACTAAGACAAAAAAGCCAAATTGACTGTCTATTTGAATTTCAATTATTTTTGATAATATTTTAAACCACTTAGGTAATCAATTTATATTAAACGTTATAAAAAATGATTTAGTAGGTTTTCATACTAGTATGCAATACCAATTTGGTAAACTTACATTTTAAAACCATTGAGGCTTCTATTAATTGTTTGTTTCAATTTTATACAAAAAATACTCTCAAATAAAATCATATAAGATTCTCATTCTTCAGGAAGATTTTAACAATTATATTATATTATATAAAGTATTGTTAAATTTTAAAAATACTTCCTCACATTTATATAAAAATAAACATTTTAATTTACAAATTAAATAATAGTATATACATACATATATTCGATTTATACAAAAGTCAAACAATATGAAAAAAAATCGCAATAGTATAAAAGTTATAAGAAACTAAATTGTAACATGTCTTTGTTTGATGTTCTTAATTTTATGTATATACTAATCATTAAGAAGAAAATATTCTTTAGAGATAAATCCATAATTATATACATATAATATAACATAAAATACAATAGGTATTTAGCAACAAGAAAGTAAAACGTGAAAATACTTCCGAATGTCAAATATAAACTTTTTGTCGCGTCTTAAATATAGTTTTGTTTGATACAAATTAAATTTACCGAATTCAAATCATTTCATCGATTAATATAACAAAAAAGTCCGATAAACAGAAAATAAAGAGGAAACGTTCATGCTTAACTCTTTACTTTAGTATATACAGTGCAATGTTACGTGATCAAGATGCTTAAAGGGGTAGAGTATGTAAGCAAATATTAAAATAGATACAGATGCCTCGCGTCACTTTAAAAAACAGGCGTCTATATCAGATAACCAGGGCACGTTAAAAGCTTCCACGGAAATATCCAAAAGTGTTTATTTATAGTAGTATCATCAAACAAGTAATATGTAGGTGATGATTAATTTCAAATTTTAAAAACGCAAAATTACAGTACGAAATAAAGTATGTATAATTTGTTTCATTAATCTCTCTAACAATTATAATTATGGGACAAAGTAATAAAATTAAAATGTAACTGGTATATAACTGACATATACTAAATATCATTTTATACAACCACATTTATACAAATATTTGAAAAGAACTATTATTAACTGATTGTACAGTTATTATTAGAATATTTTCATAAGGAATATAGTACCGTCAAGATTTTAAAGCATTATAATAAATTAATAATATAACAAAATTATCTACTACATCAATACGTACCGAAAAAAAATTGCAATTAATTTCAATTTAAATATAAATGTATTTTATGTCAAAAAATTCAATGCTAGTCAATTAAAATATAACTAAACTTTTTAAAAAGTAATTATTTTATTTATTTGAACACGTTTGTAATAATAACAATACCCGACAGACAAACGAATGATACTTTAGAATGACCCACAAAATCAATTATTGATTTCCTGTAACATATGATAACACCCACCGTGATCGCTTGGTGATGGGGTCCCGCATTATCATGAACTCCTTAATTTCACCAAACTTGACGAAATAATCTCGTAACGCCTCTGAAACAAATTGTAAGAATAAAGCTGAACATGTGGATATCAAAGTTTTACTATACAGACCTATATAATACTGTATATATGCACAGAAATTGACACAACCAATAAAAATTAATGAAAAGTATTTATTACCGGGAGTTGTTGATGGGCTTAAACCTCCAATAAACATTTTCCTGCAAAATATAAGAAAAGGGAGAAATGCATCAAATTATTAATATATTATTAATCGCTCAATTTTTTATAGGAAATATATACGCACAAGAATGAAACAAATTCTATTTATAATACATTTCAATTCTAATAAAAACCTATGTAGGTATATTAAGTACATATTGTATATTATTAAAAATTCCAATAATAGACGTCGGTAAAAAATATTTTTTATCATTAAGAAAAAAATAACATATTTTAGAAAATTTTAATGGTTGCATGATGCTATATCGCAGTAATATCCAATGGACAAGTTAGACTAAAATGTCAAAACCATGATTTTCACAACATTTCACAAAATCGAAAATGCAACAAATCATTAGTAATAACAGTGAAAAGTATTGGAAGTAGATGATAATATATAATTTATGAAACATGTACTGGTTAGCGTATGCTTGCATTAATGTATCTACATTTTAAAGTATTTTATTTCTACAATATAGGAAACAATCATTATAAACATTATTATATAAAAATTATGAAACTGAATGTAACCCCATCAACCAAATACAACATATTATAGACAGAACAATTTTTACAATTGACACAATGCAGTTCTATTTTTTAAATATTATGAAATCATTTCAAAGCAAAAAAAAATAGCCGAATCCTATACTTTTTCAATGACATTATCCAAAGGTGTATTTGAAATTTTCGGAAGTTGAGACCATACAAAACTATATCTCTTTTTCTCGTATTTCAGGATTAACAATAAGAAAAATTACTATAACGTTCAATATTATTTTTTAAGTTATTAAATCTAAAAAAATTATAATAATTATATTATTTTAAAAACTTGGACATATTTTCTGCAATATTATAACATTTGTTTTATTAAATACAATGTTGAGAATAATGGAACGTTTAAATAATTAGTTAAAAATATTAAGTAACTAAAACTGACAGTATATCGAAAAGTATTATACGGTATTAACAGACGGGTAAATACTAATATTATAAAATCACATACGAATCGATTAAGTGAACGAACCAATCCAGGGACCAGAGGCGAAGTAATAAAATCTATTTTACTTACCCGGGATCGTTAGAGCTTGGATTCCCTTTTCCAACGCATTCTTCGGTCAGTTCGTTCTGGGAGGAGGTGTCCATCGTCATTTTTTCAACTGAATACTTTCAAATCGTTCCAAAGTTAAACACAAGGAGCCGGTGCAATTCTAACTTATGCGGGATGAAGTTGACCACGAGATGACAAACTCTACTAGATCTACCGTTACTATCTAAAGCTTGCAGTGCTAACAAATAATAAATTAAGTGAGCGAAATACCAACTGACTAATCACAAAAATAAATACAAATTCACCGGCTCTGTTTAAACTAAAAACGGACGCTAGAAGGCCGCGTTCATTTACGTTCTAAAAAGGATAATTCTTCGCAAGGCTTAAACTCTGAAATCGACACGTATTTTCCAACTTAAGGTACGTAGATCGATTCGTTAGTTTTGATTCGCGGAAAGCTTGGCAATGTCACTAGATGACGCTCCACGTTCTCGTCAAGTTTCGTCTTCTCTTCTCTTCTCTTCTTCCCGACGGCGTCGGCAAAACCCAAGAAAGTTTTTAGTCGACAAGTGCTTCTTTTCCTCTTCGCGCGTGAAAAAACTTTATCCACCCAATCAAAGGCCGAATTGTTTTCAAAAAAGCACACTAGCTATAACTTATTATAGGCAAGACCACGTCAAAAATGTCAGTATATTCTAAAATTTAGAAACCAAACTACTTTTTCTTGCTTGACAATGACTCAGGCAATAGCAAAACAAAAGTGGAAACTGTACGTCGATGGCACTGAAATTTATACTGAATAATAAAGTAGCCAGTCATATAAACGTCAAAATTATGTTTTAGTGGTACAGCTATAAAATTAAAGCATTGCCCCACTTACACCTATTGGAGTATGTTATGTGAGCTGATATCCTATTCATCAATAAACTGCAGCTCATGCTATAATTAAATGTAGTAAAAATATGTTCAATTGCTGGAATAATAATACAATTCTTCAAAGCACACCACAAACAATTTATTTATATATTAGAATAAAAAGGAAATAATAATAAAAAAAGAGTTTGATTGACTTCATTTCAGGACCTCCTAGGTTGAGGAGAAGAAGTAATTACTATAATGTTTTTATAGTAACCAGAAAGGACATTGCAAAATCTTAAAACTTCAATCAATTCATAAAAATACATAAAATACTTATTTATTGATATAAATATTTTATATAATTTATTATTGATTAAGACTGCAAACTATATTTATATAATATTATTTATCGTAGCTCCTAACCAATGGTGGACGAAACCAAGTATTTTTTCAGTTTATTGCATCTCAAAATAAACTAAATTTATTTCTCTTATTAAATTGTGACAAGTATATTTTTACTTAATAGGGAATGAATATTTCAGTTAACTATAATTTATATCTTACATAACTATATTACAATTAATTTCTCCATTTGTTTCATTTGTTTATTGAGTCTGACTTATAAGTTGTGCATCTTCCAACAATAATAACGCAAACTGTTTACAGCTAATTAAAATAATGTATTTAAAAAGTAATAATATAATATTAAATATTAATAATATATATAAATAATAATATATATAAATAATAATAATACTTGTTACGGTGTAAGTTTATGTTCCTTTATATTTATACCAATATTTTAATATATTTTTTAAAAATTTGCTTCAATAGATTATTGACTTATTTTTTGGCAATTGATCAGATTATGTTAATCAATATGCTTTAATTTTATATTTTTGAATTTATCACAGGTTCTGGAAAAGATACAACACAATAGTTTAATATTATTTATATTTTATTCAAAAAATATTAACAATATTAAGGCTTAGTGATATTAAAATGTATTGTTTTATATTGTACAAACATCATTTAGACATTTTTGAAAAAATGCGAACGGATCATTAATAACGTTTTGCTATTTAGACACAATCAATTTTATATTATATTCATATCTGTAGAATCTGTATATGTAAATCTGTATATTATATAAATAAATATAGAATTGAAATATGTTTGACTCCACTAAAAAGATACGTTTGGGAAATCCGGTAAATTCAAAATAATTTTTCCAATAGACTAATAAAAATAATAAATGATACACCGTCTAAATCTCACAATAAAAAAATTGTGTTAAATCATATTCTCAAAATTTAATTTTGTTTTAAATTTTGTCTTTATATTATAAATTATATGAGACTGAATACATTAAATTCATTTAAAAAATGCTTTATAAATCATTCATTCATTAATTAATTTTTTAAATAATTACACATAAAGAAACTTGAATCTGAAAATTATTAGTAAAACTTAAATATAATTATTGGTAAATTTATGGTCTTTATATTCATTTAAAATAATGAGTATTTCATGTGGATCCTCCTATATTTTAACTATTTTATTTTTTAAGTAAAAATAGTTAAATTTTT
>JAUZND010062107.1:0-18052 GCA_034780555.1 Coelogynopora nodosa | reverse complement strand
GGGGGGTGGCGTAGAGGAGCTCCTTCCCTACTACTTAGATATTTTACAGTAATTCTATGTTTCAATTAATTACACTTATTATTAGGAAAAATACAAAGCTATTTCATTTTGCATACAGCATTAAAATTAGCTGACAGTGCAAGTTTGATCCTATATTTTACAGTTCAGTCTATTATATCTTTTGTCTTTTTTGCCTTGTAATTAGTATTAGTTTCAACGAATTGTTGACTCACATTGTTATATCGTTCACCAACGTTGTGTTAACATTTATAATTTGATTCATAATTATAACGTTACGTTTTAACTTTAGACTTTTACGTTTTCAATTTCAGTAGATAATCATCTGTCCCACATGGACTCATATTATTGCGGGTTGTTTAAAAAAGTGAACAATTAATGTTGTTAGAATCTTTTCTAACTTCTTCGTTGTCCAGTTTTAAGCAGCCTAATAGAAAAATATATCATTTTTCTATGTATTTCTATCTAAAAAGTATATTTTTCTTTCTTACTATAACACGAAAAATAGTGCTTAACTAATGTCAGGATTTTGTGTCAGAGATATGTAGTTTTTTTAATTAAGATTTTAAATATTAAATTAACGTTCAGTTTATTGTAAGTCTATAAAAGAAACATTAATTTGAAACAATTTAATCGAATTATTGGTATGTCTATTAATCTTTCTAGCATTTTTTAACCAAGCGAACCCTATAATCAATTTAATTATTTTGTTGAATATGTAACAAAGGCATTGGGAGTCTTTTTTAAAGAAACTTAAGCTAAACTATTACAAATACAGTGAAACGATTCTTATCTCATCTCCTTTTTTCTCACAAAGTTATAGAATCCAAGTTTTCCTGAAAAAATAGGTTAGAACCGCCACCAACATTCATGTAGCATTGCCAGTTAAATATCTTATTTATTTATTTAACTTTATAATTATTTATTTGTGTGAGCAACGCAAATGTCTCTCTCATTGTTTCAAATTGTCGTGACTGTAATGGCATTCTGTCAAATTGACGGAGCATGGTCTTGACTGTAATGGCATTCTGTCAAATTGACGGAGCATGGTCGTGACTGTAATGGCATTCTGTAATTAACTTTTTTTTAATCTCTCGCTCTGTACTATATAGGACAGCAAACATCTTACAAGTTTTTAAATATAAAAGTAGTAAACAGAAACCATAACTATGCACATTAATATGGTTTTCAATATTAAAATCGGAGAAAAAGATCAACAAGATGATTTTAATAAAAGTTTGAAATTACTGTAAGTGTCCGTAAAATATTTTAAAATACTGTAAATAATGTAAATATACTGTAAAATACCATAATACACACAGAATAGAAAAATACTATAATACACACACAGAAAAAATACTGTAATATACACACGTAAAATACTGTAATATATTACGAAGTATT
Source organism: Coelogynopora nodosa (assembly GCA_034780555.1). Taxonomy (NCBI): domain Eukaryota; kingdom Metazoa; phylum Platyhelminthes; order Proseriata; family Coelogynoporidae; genus Coelogynopora; species Coelogynopora nodosa. The sequence goes on along the minus strand of JAUZND010062107.1, from coordinate 16,630 downwards.
ATAAAAATGTATTATAGCTGAATTAATGGAAACTAAATGTCAAGAAACTCCAAAAAATCGACAATGGTTATTATAAATAAAATAATGTTGATTATGACAAAATAAAACACAATATCGTTTTGATTAGAAAAAGTGCATAACTGCGGAAGTAATTTCTATATTAATGTATTTTTGTCAATTTCTTCAAGTGTTAATTCAACTTGTTTGGCTTGTTCAACACAATTGGTTTTAATCTTTTCTATAATCTCGTCAATTTTGACAGAAAATTCAGAAGGTTTCTGTTTAGCTATTTCCACAGAATTCCAGATAAGACTGATGATGTCAAATATTATTAAAGCACTTGATATGACTAATCCACCAATTTGTAACGTCTGTCCAGCAAGACCTGTGAACCGAATCATACAAGCCGCTGCATCACTCGAAACATCGGCCGCTAGTATCGCTATACGGATAATACCCATGGCATTACCAGCAACACCGCTGATCGACGAAGTAAACTTGATTCCTAGAATGACAAGAGAATCTTCCAGTTGAAGTTGATAGAGATAGTCACACAGCTCAACATATTCATCTTGACAACTTTTCCAAAGAACCTCGACTTTCTTCCTGGCCGTTTTCGTGATGACAATGTCTACTATTGACGCCCCAGCAGCAGTTGCTCCTCCGAATCCAGACACCACACCACCTGCAATAACTAATGGCAAAGATGCACCTAATGTTGGAACAGTCAGAACTGCACCAACCATTATCATAATTCCTCCAGTAATACTTGTATGTGTTCCGGTAACTTTAGCAATTCGCATCTCCATTATTTTAGAATTGAGTTCTTTTCTTATAGTTTCAAGTATTTTTATTGTTTCATTTCCTCGTTGTATTATATCCTTACTAAGTATTAAGATGTTCCTTCGCAACTCACGTCTGCGTTGCACAATAATATCCAAAGATTCTAAGTTTCTCGGGATTTTCATCACATTATTTAAATCATCCTCAAGAATATGAAAAACATCTCTGCAAATTGGACATCTGGAATGTGGTCGATCTCTCCGACAATTTTCACCAATCATCCAACAGTTCGAGGAATCAATAGAATGTTCATTATAAATCAATGACACGCAAGCAAAACAAATAATATGGCCTTCTCTGCAAGGTACGACACAGGCAATGTTATCAATTATGTTATATTCTTGTAAACAAACGGGACATTCGTTCTCCATAAATTTATTTATACTAAACATAAACACAATTTTTTACCTTCTACTATTTAGACTGTTATAAAGAGTTTAAGCAATATGATAACAAGTTGTTCAGTACTAAAATATCTACTGACACTTGAATTTACTAAGCCATTACTTAATTCTATTTAACCATTTGAGAATCCGTTCAGGTATGCTTTTATCTTATCTGTATCTAATTTTAGAATTCAAAATATGTTTTTCTATCTGAAATATTTTTACATTGTTTAACTTTGATGCAGATGTTTCAATAATAGTACTACTTATTATTTATGTAATCTTTGTAGACTGTATTCACAATTTATAACAACTCTCAAAATCTATTAAATATGTATTTTAGCTAATAATAGTAGATATAAATATTTACTAATGTTTCTAAATATTTGTAACTAAAGATTTATTCTTCAATTTAGCTTTTAACAAAAACAAGGAATATATATTGTTACTTTAATATTTTTTAATTATCGAAATAACGAAAACATTTAATAAATAACAATCTTAAAACCTTATATTTATTTTCACATATTATAAAATGTTTCCACAACTAATAAATATACAATAGATTACATAATATGATGATACAATCAACTCTGGTGATAATTACACTAACAGTCAGCAATGCACAGACTTGGTTGACGTGGGAAATGCTCACACAGAACTGCAACTGTGTTGCCAGCATATCCTGTGTGGTTTCTGGTTGTTTACTGTAGTGGGAATCTGTCTATAAAAATTTGTTATGCCTGAATTTGAAAAATAAATGGTTTTTCTGACTAAACAAATTCCTATTGCTAAAGATATTATTTTGTCCACTTTTGTACTGTCTGTTGTAACAAATTTATCAGCAAATAAAAACTCGTTTTAAAAGTTGACAGTTTTTTTAAATGTACTTGCTACCATAAACAAATAAAACAAAAATGTTGTGTCCTACACTCATAGAGAAAAACATCCATAATATCTTCTCAAAATGTTCCAAATGTAATGTTTCTTCTGAAAGAATAGTCCTCATTTATGGAATACTTTGGGAGCATTTTCAATATTCGCCTAACAAATATTTTACTTTATAGTGTAATTTGTTTTATTACTTACTACATATTAGTTGTAGGTTTCAATTTCTGTATTATTAGAATTAAATAAATAGTTGTCTTTCTTAATTCAACAGTTGACGAAAATTTGAAAACAATGAAATAATAGAAGCACAGGAGGAATACAAAATGTTGATTACAACTAAGAGAGTCTCATGTTGAAATACACCAAAAGTGTTCCTCCGGTGATTTCGGAATAATTTGGGAAATTTTTTAAACACCTGGGACCTCGGGTGTAAGAACGTTTATTTTTTAATATATACTTATAATAATTCTAATATATTAAGAGTTTTATAAACGTTTGACACATTTTATATGTATGTATTAAAATAAGATTATTAATCAACTTTTGTAAAATAATTACAAAATCGCGTCAGTCACATACATCTTCGCGTAATTATCAATGCAAAATTACTTTTTATTTTATGAGTAATAAAAGGCGATGCAAAAGAAACGTCCCATCTTTACAAATTTATTTACTATTTAAAATGCCTGACATATGAAACACAATGACGTCTGAAAAACATATGACTATTATATATATATCAATGTAAACATTGACATATTATATAATTTTGAACTCTTCAGTTTAGACTCTTCAGGCATCACTCTCCATAGTTAACATGGTGGTGAAGAAAATGGTACCGATAACTCCTAGTGAAAAGTTACACACCAAACATTCACGCCTGGATTCTCTATAATGGATTCTTGGCTCAGTTTTTTAATATGTATTTACGGAGACGAACATCTAACCATAATGAATACTACTCAGCTATACATTTGGCCACAAGACAGACATCAAATTAATTTTTTACTTTGAAAATAGATATTAACATTTACATTTTACTTACTTTACATATTAAATCAAAATATGTTCAAATCAAAAAATCTGTATCTATTGAATTAATATACAATATGAAAATGAATTTACTTTTGCATAATATATGTTGTTGTATCGTTTAATTGTTGCTTAATTATTATGTTTGTTAGTTGCACCATGTAAATTTAAGTATAACTTTGCAAAAAACGTGTCTACATTTTTGATGATATTAATATATATTTGTCATGCTTTGAAAATTCTCGAAATTCACGAAAATTGATAATTTTATTTTATGAGTAATATAGCCTATTGTAGAAATACGAAATAACTAATAAGTGTTATGGAGTATAAATAATTTTATTATAACGCGTTTTAAATCGTTAAGCTTTCAACGCCATCCGTATAGAAAGCTCAACATTTTAAATAGTATTAGTTGATGATCTTCTCAAAAAGAGTACATTATTCAATAAATCAAATTAATAATCCCATACCATTTTATAGGACCTCTTTGATAACTGTGTATTTTCGTAATTCCTGATATACCAGAGAAGTCATTGTAAATCGCTTGTTACATTTTAATGTGTTGATAACATGAAGTGTACATTATTTAAGAAACAAGTAAAATTCATTTGCATAAAAAAATTAAAATTTATCCGCAAGAAATTACTTTATTATTATCTGTAATGTAATATTTATATTGTATATAACAGTTTTACAATATTTTTCTTCATAAAATAGATATTTTAAAATATCACAAATGTTAAACATTTTATATACATAAACATTCAAATATAAAACTATAATATTTAAAAATGTTGCAAACGTTTCCCTTTTTTCAATAATATAATATTAAAAAGTAAGACATAGGCAAACAATTTTATTGATTTTTGCGTGTATGCATACTACTAATTTTATAAAAGATTAACAAATATATTTATTACGCTAACAGATGATTATTAGTTTTAAATATAATAAATATTAAATTAAACATACGTTTAATTGCTTTTCGACGTAATTTTAAATTGAAATATTTTATTATAAAAATAGTACAGCGAATAAATTTGTATATCAACTAATATATCTTTAGTTAATTATATAATTATAAGTACGAAATATTGTATGTTAAATATAATCTCAAATAAATAAAAAGTGATTCAAAGTGATGTTGCGCAGATTGCTTCTAGCTATATTTAGTTTGACGGAATTATCAATGGTTAATTATTTGAAAAATCGATCTGTTTTCACTAATAATGTTTATGTCAATCACATTTTAATGTTACAAAATATTAAAAGCATGTACAGTAAACATTTGTTTTACACTTCAACAATGTTTAAAAGTAATGAGACATTTTTTAACGTGAACAGCACAACATTGTCACTGTAATGCTCAAGATAATGCTTCAATGATAATAACTATTATGATAGTATAAATTAATATGAAAGTAAAAATCAGTATAAAATACAGCGAACAAAATATCACAACACAATTAAAAAAATACAACAATAAAGAATTTGATCACAATTTGATAAATCACAGTGTTCGTTATAATCTAATGAATTGAGCCACCTGCAAGTTTACTACTATCTGTTGATCCGCTGTTGATATCCTGAAATTTTTTTACCAAATAACAATTTTTTATTGAAGAGTCAATTTGAATAGCGTAATTCCCGTAATAAAATTAATTGGTAATTAAATAGTATACAACTGAATAAACCATGTTTTATTAATATTTATGTATAGAAAAAAAAAGAAAAGATTTTTTTTTTTGCAGATTTATTGAAAAAAACAGAGCAGATGTTTCTCTACATCTCAAATTCCATGTGTAATTTGTTGGATTCCAGTCAATTTCATTAAGTGAGATATATGAAGAAATAATGATATTTGCGTAATAAATGTTTCACTTCTTTAGCAGGCTAGTTTTGGATAATGAAATAGGTCATCATATATATATAATTTTTGTATGTGATTTGATTATATATATATAATATTATATATATATATATATAAATATATACAGAAACTTGTATATAATATGCACTATATATATTTACAATATATATTTTTATGTTTGTATATTTATATGTATATATAGGCCTACTTTTACATATATTGTGCATATAGCTATAATTTAATTAATGAATTAATGTAATGCCTCAATAATATACGTGTTTTATAGAAACAATTAGAAATTAAATTGAAGCTCACCTAATACATTTCTGAAACAGCAAACCCAACAACATAATCACTGCACACAATAGTACATGATCTATTAAGTTTACGTTTTTAAAATCGTTTAACAATATATTTTTAAAGAATGTCGTTTTTGATGACACATATAGTAATATTGTGGTTACAACTATTACATAGACAACACAAATCATTACATTTATTTGAATGTTAATGACATTCAATGTTGAAGTAAACAGGAATAAATTGTTGTACATTGTTATAGCTCCAAATATGAAGAAGCTAATGATAATGTAATAAATAACATTAAAACCGAAGAATTTTAAAACAATAAAAACGATTGGCAATATGTTTGCGATAGTGTCAATGGTTAAAGCCAATTGTTTACTAGTCACTCTCATTTCTTCATTCGCTGGACTTTCCAAATTTTCGAGAATTCCGTTATTTGATGAAACAGCCTCATTTGCGGGAATTAGCGAATTTGTAGAAATATTCTCATCCAAACTCGGTTGATTCACATCAGTTATGTCCGATGAATCTTCATCTAGAAATGATCACAATTTAAACTGAAATTATTGTGTAAAATATACTTTTATATTGGATCTACTAGGTGATTCATCATGAAAACTGAGAGTAAAACACTTTTATTAATATATATATAATACATACATTAATAGAAAAATCTGTGAAATTTGCCAGTTTTATTAATTAGCGAGTCGATTAATTTAATTATTTAATTTTTATTTGCTTTTCACACATTTTCCATGCAAAGACCTCATTTTTTTTCTAACGTATTTTCTTTTATTTGTTAACTTTCTCATACTTTCAACAATCACAATTATAGTTACAATATATATGTATATTGTATATCCTACATATGTCACATTGGTTTAATGTTTTTATAAGTTTTGATGAGCTTCACTTGTTTTCTACATGCAGTTCAAGATTATTATATTGACGCAATAATAAATATATCTTTTCTTCATGATATCATTTGACGAGAAACAAAAAAATGTTCTTTCCACCATATTTAATAACAATTCTACAGTGAGGCCCAAAACAATTATGTTGATAAATATAACACAAACATCGGTTTGGCCAATTTAGCTATATATAGACGTAACAGTAAACAAGAGAACTAATAACCTTATATAAATGGAGAAGGGCTGAAAATTGAAAAATAGGCTTTGTTATCCTTAATAAATGTATAAACTGATGTTTACGCAATTAGATATCATTTAAATATTTGTGTTACTAATTTGAAAAAGTAAATATTTCTGGAAGTTAGAATTCATAACTAATTTTGACAAAATTGTTTAAGTGCGTTGCGTCAAATATTGTTTTTCTGAAACTCGTTTTTCCGATTTCGTTATATTAAACACGATGTCATCTCTTTAACTATATAGATAGAATTAAATGTAAAACCATAATTTAGTTTTCAGCTTGATTGGCTTGAACATTTACATGAAATACATTATTATATGTACGTAAACAAATATTAGCCTCGGTTAGTATTAAATAGCATACTAAGTTCTTTTATGCTACAATTTAAATAACAATATACAAAAAACGGCTATTAATAATTATATATAAAAGTACAAATGCACAAAGTTTAACAAGGGGAGAAAGGTTATAGCAAGAGAGCAAAGCGATAATATTAAATTAATTAATATGAAAATCACTTGCAAATGTCGAGTGTAATTAACTGATAAGAACAGCCTATATTACAGGACGAACTTAGAAATTATAAATTTTAGATAACGATCATGGTTAAAAATAGCATTAATAATATTATGCTAAACATTGGTCTATCTGAGTCAAAGTTTAACAAAAAGAGAAAGATAGAGAGAGAGTAAAGCGATAATATTGAATTAATTAATATGGAAATCACTTGAATACTTCGACTAGAATGGTAGGGGTTAAAAAAAATTGAGTGGCCTTTAGATAACGAATGGTTAAAAATAGCATTAGTAATATTATAGTCAACATTGTTCTAACCAAAATTAAAAATGTTACAATTTTACTTAAGGTCTAAATGATTAATGAATAATTTAATTATTTTAACCAATATATAATTTTAATTTATTTTGAAAATTTAAAAATATATATCCTGTTCGATCTGGGAAAACTTGACTAAATTATGTAATATTTAATATTTATTAGTATTTACTGATGGAATATACTATATGATATTTGTTGGTTGTTTAAGTAGTTAAAATACAAAGTTTTCAATTAAAAATATGTTGTATGACAAAAGCAAGGCAGCCTATTTTAGAATTGGAATAAGAAATGGACTTCAATTTTGCACATAGTAATTTTGGAATTAAGAGACTAAGGGCCATAAGTAATACATTTTGATATAATTACATTTTTATGTCGAAAAGGAAAATATAAAAATTTATTTAAAAATACGAATGATTAGCTTTACCAACAACTTTAAATGTTGGATTTAAAAAATGGCATAGAAAAAACACTAAAAAAGGTAATGAGTTATTTGGAGAAAAAAAAAGATAATTTAAATGAAAGATATACATTATTATTGAAATTAAACCCAATGTTTAAAATTGTATTAATTAAATTTGATTATAAATGTGTATTCTTTTTCAAATTAAATAATAAATATATTTTTGTTACAAGTAGTCTACTTTTAATATTTTTAGTCATCATGGATAAAACAGACTAAAAAAGTGTTTTATTATAATTAAATAATGGAACAATATGTGTTCCATTAATAAGTTTTGCAAGAACATGATACACTTAATTCTTTATCGAAAATCCGAAAATACGTTTAAAAAATATTCCATTAAAAAAAGAAACTATATCTCAAAGTCAATTTAAAAAGATAAAACGAACAGTGGGAACTTACAGCAAAGTTAATTGTCATAAACTCTTTTATTTTAATATTAAATTAGTTTTTGTTATATTGTTAATTGGCTTCTTGAAATAGATTGATTTCAGTCAGTGAAAAGCTCAAGGAAATTTTTAACTTCTCGATGGGGTCTTTACTTTCTTCACATGCTTTCGAAACAAGCTTTTCTTCTGAGTGCATTTCATCAATGACATACTAATCATGGTCAAGCCTTATTTTGATATTTCCAATTTTTTTGTTTTCATTTACAAGTTATATCTCTTTTGTAAATTTACCCAGCGATTGATACAAACATAGTTTCAATACTTTCTTAGATGTTTGTATCATTACATTGTTCTATCTTTAAATATTTTGAATTTCATACCTATTTTATCGCATTAAACGATTATTCCCTTGATGGAGATCAGTTTGTCGTAATTATAAACTTTCGTAATAGACAACACATACTCATATTTGACAGTGATTTTCAGTGATTTATCTTTATTATCTACTCGGTTGTCTTTCTAATGAGCTTGTTAGGCACGTTTCTATATTGCAACTTTGCTTCGTCTTTCATGTTTAAACCAAATCTCCAATTCTCTACTAAAATATACTGATAATAACATAAAAAAAGAAAACACAAATAATTCCTTTATTTCCTACCATAATAATGTTCTCACCTGCTCAGGAAAATAACGTTCTTACCTGCGGTCAGGAAAATAACGTTCTCACCTGCGCTCAGGAACATAACGTTCTCACCTACGCTGAGGAACATAACGTTCTCACCTGCGCTCAGGAACATAACGGTCTTCCCTGTGCTCAGGAACATAACGTTCTCACCTGTGCTCAGGAAAATAACGTTCTCACCTGTGCTCAGGAACATAACGTTCTCACCTGCGCTCAGGATCATAACGTTCTCACCTGCTCAGGAACATAACGTTCTCCCCTGTGCTCAGGAACATAACGTTCTCCTCTGCGCTCAGGAACATAACATTCTCCCCTGCGCTCAGGAACATAACGTTCTCAACTCCGCTCAGGAACATAACGTTTTCATCTGCGCTCAGAAACATAACGTTCTCCCCTGTGCTCAGGAACATAACGTTCTCAACTCCGCTCAGGAACATAACGTTCTCACCTGCGCTCAGAAACATAACGATTATCATTAACCCATTGAAGCGCTCAACACTACAATTCAAAAATATTTGAGTGACGTACGAATTTAAATTGGAATTACAATTTTTATCATGTTTTAAAGAAAGACAAAACTCTTTATAAGTTTGCGTGTAATTAAACGGTCGATATTAAAAATAATCTGTAAATCCAAAAAATGCAGCTTTTACCAATTGTGTAATGGTTTAGCTAATAATTACTTTAAAGGCTCTTTGTATACATATATGTAGCCGAGAATTCTTAAATAAATAAATTAAGTCCATCTGTGTTTTCTATATTTAAGAATTCATCAATGCTTATTATATACTTCTTAAATAATTATTTTTAGGATTTCTTACACAAATATGTACAAAATATTTTAAGTCTTGCTATAGCTTGGTTAGAAATAATTTATTTTATTTAGAAATAAAGTCATATCTTTCTGACCTGAACATTTAAATATTATTAAAATCTAAAGGTTTTGAATCATGAAAGAAATACAATAATTGGCAAGTCATGAAATTTATTAGTAAAATGTTAGTAGGGAATTTATGCTAACAATTAGGTTTACAAGCTTAAACATATCACACAAAATATTACATCTGTAAAGTTTATATGTTTAAAATTTTATAAAATGCACAAATTATTGCAATCGAGTTATAACTAAAGTTTTTGTTACAATTTTTGTAGTATTTTTAATTTGATACTATCATTCAATTAATATAAAGTAGTAACATTTAAAATATTTATTGAAAATAGTTGACCGCTAAATAAAAATATGAAACGATTGGCGTTTACTATTGTTGTTAATAAATATAATGAACCATTTACTGTATACTATGTACTGTAAATCAGATACTCTATATTGTTAAATATTTATAAATGTAATATAGTTTTTTGTAAACAAATGTAAGTAGATTTCTAAATATTGTAGTGTTGACCGATTTAAATTTACATAAATTACAAAAAAATCGATATTACATTTATAAAGTAATATGTCTATCAGTAGGCCTATATATGCCATCGATGGACAACATCGTTATGAATAGTGAATAAATGGTTATATACAGATTTATATAAATTGCTATAAACTTTTGACACATTAATACCTGTATGGCACCAATAGGGTTAAGAATTAATACAAAATTAAATTTTTTCTTCTCTTTATTTGCTTTATAAATATACATGTAATTATGATATAAAACGGAAATAATAAATAATGTATGATGTTAAGTTAAGTACAAACTACTTTATTAATTTATGCTCACCAGTGCTCACGTCTAGGTGGAAATCTTCAACACATTTGTAAGGTTTGGCTGGTCCTATAACAGCGCAAACCATTTTAAAAGTAATTATACTAATTTGATTAAAACCAGAAAGAAAACAAATAACAGTTAATAATAACAAATAGCCTTTTACAAACTAAACCCATTAAAACAATTAAAAAATATTAAACTTTATTTAGTAACCTCAAAATATCATACAATGCATTTGAAGAATTGTACTGAATGATTTTGATTCGCTATCAACTTTAACCGATATACGTAAATCGGTTAAGTAGTTCTGTTTTATTTACAACAACAAAACCGTAAGATGTTAGTTTAAGAATTATTCAATTAATATTTAGTTTCCAAAAATCATATACTCTACAATATAAAAAATTTAAATACAAATAATTATTCATAATATTAGGGTTTTTCATAATATAATTACATATACCTGCAGATAAAATGGAGTATAAACTGACGACATAACTGTTGTGTACCTAACTAAATTTCTTATTGTCGCAAATTCCTTTTAGTAGAAAAAAGTCGGTATATTTTATATTGTGATATTCTATCCTTTTAATGAAAGCATGTAGAAGCAACTGCTGCTAAAGCGTCGATACTAGACATATTAAACACAAAAATTTCCATAAAATAAGTCGAACAACTTTGAACGCGTTGTCAACTTGAATATGTTGATATATTTAACAAACATTCAGTTCCAACTAGAATATTTTCTATGGTGATTCTATATAGGAATACAATTTCCTTTTTCGATAAGGTAATGCCTGGTATTGTTCTGCAGCCATAGCACTCGTGACGTTACAAAACACGTTTTTGTTAAATTACAGTAATAATAAGTGTAATTTAATTACATATATTTATGCCGTGGCAATTCACCATAATAAATTCTAAATATAAACCAAATAGAGAAAACGAAATCGAAATTTAATCAAAATCTAAATGAAACCGAAAACAAAACTGATATAAATATTTAAAGAGGATACGTTCATCGAAAATTCATTCTTTACTTTTCTTTTGCTGCTGCCGGACCTCTTCTCTCTTCCATAAGAATGAATTGTCTTACCAAATTGGACGTCGTAAGGGATGTGTTGTTCAAATTCCAACTTGGTGTACACAAGATTTATAAAAAGTATGATTGTGTAAAACATATGATCCCGTGATTATTATATCTGACGGTGGTATATATGTATCCTACGCAAAGGTGTTTGAGACGAAATGGTTTAATACGAAGCGGACTTTTACTTCAAATTCACACCATCGACTATTGCCAAGCTTAATGATTTAGAAAAACGTTTTAACGTATGGGAGAAGACTGATTCGGCTAAGGAGGTTCCAAAGATAATTCATACTTATCTATATGGAGAATAAATATATATTTTGCATTATAAAAAACATAATAAAATCATGCTTCATTTATTAATATATATTTCACGCATATTTACGATAGGTATTTAGATTATTGTTATATTTAGGATATAAAAAATCAGGTAAGTTCATGCTATTGAAATAAAATAAACATTTGCAAGATGGCCTCAATTTTAATTTTTTAACTGGACAAACACTTTATCTAGTTAATATCTAAAAATTACTTAACACTAAATTGAATGAAGGATGCTATATACAAGTCTATTTCTTTTATTCCGAATAAGTTTCCATATAATTTGTTACTAACTTTAAATTTTGGTAATCTGCGAGTATTACTCCGCGTTTATAAACAAGGTTAATATTAATTACTATATTAGTAAAATAATAATTACATAACATTACTACGACAATATTTTCATAAAATCGACAAGTTTTAGAATGTTTGATGAAATAACCTTCTTTAAAACAATCATGTTTTAACTAATATGTATTTAACAGTTCAAGTATTTAAATAAGCACACTGAGAATAATGACAATGTTATACAACTATATAGTGGTAGGAGAGTGGGGCAAGTTGGTTTATTCCAATATTCATGTAGTTATTATAATAATCAGTTGTTTTAAATAACTAATATTTTTATTTTAAATAGTGAAGTAATTCAAATTTTGGATATCGCACGCCAATACCGTGAACTATTACATAGTAAGTTTTAATTGTTTCTTTAACGCATTTATATTATAATATGTACATGCTAATACTTAGTAGTTTATTTAAAAATATATTATTCTTTCAATGAAGGGACTTTAATATAACGGTTTAATTTAATGAAATCTATTTAAAAATGTATATAACATTGTTTATTTTTACTTAAATCGTCCATTAAAAAATTTAATTTGTAAACTAATCATATGGGGCAAGTTGGTTAGGGACCATTGAGGCAAGATGTGAACCAACTTGCCCCAAACATATTTTGCATACATTTTATTGCATTATTTAGCAATGCCTAATAAGTATATCTCAAAATTTTTATTGTTTGTTATACTTTTTACAATATTGATAATACATTATTTTAAATAATAACTTTTTTTCATAATTTTAGAGAATATGGTGTGTGTCTACAAGAAAAAAAGTTGTATGACTCGGATACACTTCAACGTGCAATTGACGATACAAAAGGAGATAATATGATATAAATTCTACAGTCAGCACGCCGTCATAAACCACAACCGTATACAACCATTTTGCGATTAACGAAGAAAGAATCTTTACCCTGTTCAGGAGGTCACTATATAAGCTGGTTTTTAATTTGGAACTTGAAAGTCTTCTTATAAATTACTTAACAAATATGAGTAAACAATTTTTCGGAATGACCACAAATGAAGTAAGACGTTTTGCTTATGAACTCGCAGTCGCAAACAACTGTACATTCCCTGATGTATGGAACGTTAAACAAAAAGCAGGAAAATATTGGCTTGATGGATTTATTAAACGTCATTCCCTGAGAAAATCTGAGGCGACAAGCTTTGCCAGAGCGAGTGGTTTTAATAAGCCGGTGGTAGATAAGTTTTATGAAATACTTCGTGAAGTTTTTATCCAGGTAAGGGCCGATCCGTCTCGTATATACAACGTCGATGAAACGGGTCTTTCAACAACACAGGTGCCAACAAAAGTTTTTTCTGCAAAGGGGCAGAAACAGGTTGGTAAAATTGTGAGCCAGGAGCGAGGGCAGAATGTGACAGGTGTATACTCAAGGAGGCACCTACCGCGACAGTTGCCCAATATAATCCAAGTGGGTGGATGACGGAGGAGATTTTTCTTCGCTAGATGGAACATTTCCAACGACTTACTCACTGCTCAATAGATAATAAGGTCATTTTGATTCTCGATAACTAGTCCCATCTCTTTGAATGTAGTGCAGTATGGAAAATAACATGAAATCGATATGGTCAGCTTTCCACCACACTGTAGCCACAAGCTGCAACCCCTAGACGGAAGTTTGTATGGTCCTTTGAAAGCCGCATACAGAAGGGCCTGTGATGATTGGATGGCAGCACATCCTGGCCAAGCCATCACTATATATACAAAGTTGCTGGACGCTTTTGCACTGCATATATGAATGCAGCAACTATTCGGAATGGCATTAAAGGTTTTGACGGCACTGGCATTTGGCCGTTGAATTCACAACTCTTTGGGGAGGACGAGTTTGCCCCATCGCTAACTACAGATCGTGAAATTATTGAAATTGTCGATCTAAACGTCCAAGTTACACTTCAAATTACAATCCCTGAGCCACCTCAATATATAATTCCCGAGCCATCTCAAATTACAATCCCTGAGCCACCTCAATATACAATTTTCCAGCCACCTCAAATTACAATCCCTGAGCCACCTCAAGATATAATTCCCGAGCCATCTCAAATTACAATCCCTGAGCCACCTCAAGATACATTTCCCGAGCCACCTCAAATTACAATCCCTGAGCCACATCAAGATAGGCCATGTTGTAGTTTCAGTCTTAGAAAGAATGTCATTCAAGCCTCTCCGCTCCATCTAATCAAAATTGTGGTTCATACTTTCAGCCTATAAGCATGAGTCCAGAAGTGATGCGACCATTTCCTAAAGGGCGAAGATCAACACGTGGGTTTCCAAGGAAGAAGGTAGTATCTAAATGGTTGACAGATCCAAAAGAGGTGTCTCTACCTAAAAATCACAGATAAGGTTCAAAATAGAAACCGAGCATCAAATATTGACAATCGACCTAAACGGACCAAGATGACAACTGACAGAGACACAGAATGCATCGTTTGCATGCAAAGTTACAATGTGTCGAATGAGGATTGGCTGCGTTGTGTGGCTTGCATGAAATGGGCCTGCGAAAGCTGCTTTGGTACGACTGCGTGTGCAAATTTTGACATTTTTGATAATTTTAGAACGTTTTTTCATAACATTTGATATGCATATTGTTAGCAAATTCTAATTAGATACATCTGTTAATGCCTGATCATACTTTTAAATAAATATAAATATATATGTTAATATACGCTAATGTAATAAAACCCTACTCATAATTATGAATCTGAAATATAATTAAGTATCATTATATAAAATGATTTATTCGTTAACTTTCACGGATCTATTTTATTCAAGTGTAAAATGTGAGCAAAGTGGGAAAATTAAACAGTGTAATAATAGTTGCATATCTATTTATTCTTTTTCACAATACCTTCATTCTCCGCTATCTTTTAAAATAATTCAATATATTGTCTCAAAACATTCTGAGCAATTTTTTCAAAACATTAAATGTACTGTCTCAAAACAATATGAGCCATTTTTACAAGTAATTCAAATAAATAATTGTCTCGAGACACGGTTAATTTTTATGCGTATTAAACTGTATAAGCATTGTGTTTTGCTATTTTCTCATTCTAATTTCAGGAACGCATGGATATCCCCCAGTTCTATTTTAGACACAAACATTATAATTATGCGTTTGTAATATACATTGCTATTTAATATTACTAAGTATTACCTTGTTTATACACATGTTTAGTTTTTGTAAATGTTTGATGGCTATTATTATTCAATTGGAACATTAAATAAGATATGGTTAATAATTACTAATACAATAAATAAAACCTAAATATCCTAACAACTGAACTTACACTACTAATATATCACGCAATGTTGTCCTTGTTAATTAACATGGAGTTCTATTATAGCAACCCTTAATTCGACAAAAATAAGAGTTAGGAACCATTGAAACAACTGTGGAATAGACGTACGTAATAGACTTGTTTGGCTACTTTGTTTCACTCTTGTGCTAAGTTCTTTTTGAATGTTAACTTTAACAAATATTGTATCAGTTTCATTAGTATGAATGTATTTTTTTATAAAATTTAAGCCATGCAGCTTGAGATGGTATTATTTAGGATTGTTTATTTACTTGCATTTTAATATATTTGTATTTCCTAGATATTGCTGTATCTATGACAACTTGTAATCTTATCTAAATCATTTACCAAGGTGGCTACTGTTAAACAATCCAGAAATAAATGATTATTTACGTAGTAAGTATTGAATGTTCATATATTTATAATATTAATGTTATAATTGATATTATCTATATAATTACAATTAATATTATTATAAATTTATATGGCGCTTTAATTTGCACCAAAACTCAACAGCGATTTCTAGAAATTAGAAAAACGTGCAATTATATATTTTTATTTATTACATTTTTTTCATAGTATAATTAATTTGTTAATGTTTATTCTATTCCATTGTGAAATAATATGAATTAGGAAATCAGTTACTGAACATTAACACAATTGTAAAAATTTCTAATAGAAATTAAGTGAAATTAATCTTTGCATTTAAAAGTAAATATCGATTTTTTTCGACATGATTAGTGATGAGAGCTTTCTGGATTACCTAATATTCACATACATATTTTATTAAAAATAAATAAAAACCAACCGGTAGACAACAATTTATTAAATTTTATCTTTCAAATTCGGTCGCTTTTTATCGTCTCATTTGTTCATATGAAATAATCTCGGGCATTTTGTGCAAATCAGTCACGGTGGGGTGGAAAAAAGTTTTAGTTCAAAAAAATTGTCCATAGACATATTATACATTTTTGGAAAGCTCTTG
>JAUZND010062106.1:0-40344 GCA_034780555.1 Coelogynopora nodosa | reverse complement strand
TATGGTAAATTAACTGATTTATGGATTTCCATGCTATTCAGAAAGTACTCGGATGCTTCGCATCCTCGTACTTTCTATGCATGGAATTCCTAAAATCAGTTAATTATCATATACAGAATCCAGAAAATTGTAGGAATAATATGTTTGAATTTTAATTCTTAGTATTAGTTGTTTAATTAATTGAATAATTAAGCGTTAATCACAATATATCAGCCCTTTAATTTAAATATATCAGTCGATAATTTTATTGATTTAGAATTCATAGCAGGATAAAATTAACTACATAATTTTAAAAACCACTAATTTTTGTATCTATTACAAAAATATGTGTTTTTCGATATGTTTTATAAGTCTGATTGTTTTTAGTCGATCATGTGGTAACAAACGCAGATTTCTTAAATGTCCTAGATTTGTTTATCAGGCTAAAGGAATTTATTGTGTACATCAGAAATGATAGATAATCTGGTTGAGTGTATTTGCGGGGTCCTGCATGTTAATAACTTCGTCTGTTCTCGTATTCTGCAGGTGACTGACTGCTACAAGATCATGCACAAGTCGGTGCGCATCTTTAGTGAGCTGCCGGGTGTGCAGGAGGTCGCCTCGCAGATCAAGATCTCCATCGAGGAGTTCAGGCCCTTCATCCCGCTGATTCAGGGCTTACGTAATCCTGGTATGCGCAGTCGGCATTGGGAACAGTTGAGCGAGGACCTCGGCATGACCATTGTGCCCAAGTCAAACCTCACCTTCTCCAAATGTCTTGAGATGCGCTTGCAGGCAAGTTGATGGCCATTTTTATGTTGTCTCTGTACTTATTCTTTTTACCGTTTTCTCCTATTGCAAATTGATGCAAATTTAAACGTTAAAAGTAATCAATATTATTGTATGTTTGCATAAACAACTAGTTATTGATTTTAAATTAAGTTTTATTTAACAATATTATGGATAATTTTATTTTGATATTTGATATTAATTTTTATGGTTGTATTGTTTAAGATTTAGCTATTTAAGCTATTTAGATAGTTTTATTTGTGTATCGTTTAAAATTTGAATTAAATGCGCTTGATTAATTAAATTTGATAGTTGATAGCATAATTTTTATTTTATGCATACTTAACTTGTTATTTTTATTGATCCATGTTTTATTACTCAGTTATTGGAGTTATTTATATAATGGTATTATTTTATTGATTCTATCATGACATTAATGTGATTACTATTGATTAATCAAAATGACCTATGCGATTCGTGAAATATGTTTTCGAAGAAAATTAAACCCTATAATACTACCAGTAAGTTATTTGAATATGTCATATTTAGATTTATTTTTAATAGATATTTAAGTTTCCGATGACTATTTTTTGTATGTTCTATTTACTATGAGGGCTAGCCGGCTATCATAATAGAATAAATAAACAATGAATACTATTTTCCGAAAAATTATAGTAAATTTATATATTTTAAAAAGTCTTTTGGAATTGTCTTTGTTGTATTCAATCATTAAAACGTCAATTATGCTATATGTTCTATAAAGCTTAAATCACAGTAGTATCTACAGATTAACACTTTATTAAACAAACGAAATTATTCTTATATGTACTAAAGTGTAAATTATATGGACAATCAACTCATACAGTTCAACTATATTTAAACAGCGTTTAAACAAAATAAGCTAACTACTTGTATTCATTTAATTATTGCAATATATTATATTCGAAGCATGATCAAAGTAATTAAATTGTTTTATTCATATATTATATGAAAATGAGCTATTACATTTTTTTATAACTTTTAAAAATATTTCATAATATTTATATCTATAATTTTCATAAATATTTCATGATCAAACAATGGATTTCAAATTGGTAAAATATATTAACTTATTGTTTTGTTTGACAATTATTCTTAGCCGTACAAGTTTTAAACGTTACTTTTCTATTAATTAATATAAAATTATTAAAATGTATAATATAATATTTGTAAAGGTACAATTTGTAATTGGCTATGTTATCGCAATTGAATTGCTGCCATATGCAGAGACTCACAACCCGCGGATTCAATTAAATGACTTCTTTTAAACGACACCGTGTATATAAATGCACCACTTACTGCATGTATTTGGAATTGATTTTACCTGTTAAGTAACGAAAATACATTGCATTTCTAATAATACTAATGTCATTTGACCGTTTTAAAGCTTTTTCAAAATTCGAACGACAATTTACTTATTTTTGGGAGAACATATTATTTCGTGAGAACATCATATTTGAGATAAATAAAGACAAGCAGTGGTCACTTGTGAGGAATGCAAAAGAATAACTACAATAAAATTTAAAGTTTATTACAATTAATACAAAATATACGACCTTTCACCTTTCATCCATCTTTCACCTCTCACCATGATTATGCCTTCTTGATGAAAGGTGAAAGCTCGGATATTTTGCACTAATTGTGATAACCTTTAAATTTTATTGTGGTTTTACTTTTGCATTATATTTAAATAATATATAATGTACAATTTTATTACTACTTGTGCCAGAAAGAGTAGCATGTTTTGTTTAAAGCAGAACATTTTAACGGAGTGTATAATTATCTTGCTAAACTGATATAATTTGCACTATAATATGTGTTCTTCTCGCGCCTCACCACTGTACAGGACCACATCACCGTGATCTCGAAGATTGCCGAGGTGGCCGGCAAGGAGTACGCGATCGAGCAGGCGCTCAATAAGATGCAGGGCGAGTGGGAGAACGTTAAGTTTGAGGTGATGCCCTACAAGGACACCGGCACCTACATCATCAAGGTGGCCGAGGAGGTCAACCAGCTACTCGACGACCACATCGTCATGACCCAGTCGATGGGGTTCTCGCCCTACAAAAAGCCCTTTGAGGAACGCATTAACAGCTGGGAGAGCAAGCTGCGCACCACACAGGTACCTGTGAAATATACATAAAATATTTTGTTAATATTTAAAAAAATATGTTTTTGAGTCATCGAATTATGTTATTCAATTTTTTGTATTATTCAAATTTGAATGATTGAATTTTCTTAGAATCTGGAATTGTTAATTAGTATATCTGTAGTCAGATTTGTTTTTATTTTTCAAATAGCTAAATAATGACAAAGTTATAAATATATTTTGTGTTTTATAATGTAGTGATTTAAAATTTTTGACGCAAAATTATATAGCAGTATGTAAGCAGAAAATAAAATATCTGTTAATATTTATTTCAGTTAAGTTAATAATCAATGGATTAAACTTTATAGAAATTTGTTAACTTTATTACTTTATTAAATTTATGAACTTTATTTAATTTGTTAATTAAAATTAATTATAAAATTAACTGCGATTTTGAAAGTTTTTAAAATGATTAATATATTCCCATGGCGTTCTTCCTAAAGTAAACGTTTCCTTAGAATTCCAGTCTCCATCATATACAGTTTTTAAATTATTCTATAAAAAATTAAACATTTTACGAGTTAAAATATATAAGGAAAACAGTAACTAGTGAGATTTTTTTTAAATTCAAAGAAAGATCTTGCTATGATTCAACTGCATAGAGACTCGTTACACGTCAAAGTAATGTAGAAACATTGCTAGAATGCCTTATGCTTTATACTATTAGAAAAATATTTATGGTATCAATATTTTCACCCTGAACAAAAAGTGTTCTCTTTTAAAATGTTGTTAGTGAATGAGCAAGTTGAACCAACTCCCCATGTGTACTGTCCCCCCCCCAACACAGGACGTCATCGACGAGTGGCTCCTCTGCCAGCGCCAATGGCTCTACCTGGAACCCATCTTCAGTTCCGAGGACATCAACCGCCAGCTCCCCGTCGAGGGGAAGCGCTACTCCACGATGGACCGGATCTGGCGCAAGGTGATGAAGTCGGCCAAGGAGAATCCCTCAGTGATCGGCCTGTGTCCGGACAACCGGCTGCTCAACAACCTGCGCGAGTGCAATAAACTGCTGGACCAGGTGCAGAAAGGCCTCAGCGAGTATCTGGAGACTAAGCGGCAGGCCTTCCCTCGCTTTTACTTCCTCTCGGACGACGAGCTGTTGGAGATCTTGTCGCAGACCAAGGATCCCACCGCGGTGCAGCCACATCTCAGAAAGTGTTTCGAGAATATGGCCAAGGTATGAGTGTGTAATTATGGATGCTTTGTCATTTCGGTAGGGAATTTAGTGAGTTGTGATCATTGTGATGAAATGAAAAGATTGTTGATGATCTTTAAAATGATTCAAAAGTAACCACAATAATAGTTAATTAAAAATATATACATTTCGACCTATAGTCATGAAAGATAATAGTGGACATTGATAAAACTGCTGAAAATACGAGAGAGACAACACAAAGGTTAGTTGAACAATAAAAACCGTTAAAATAGGTTACAAAAATATTATTAATTTATGTGATACAAAAGATTAATATGATTCGGATTAATGAATTGAACAGTGTAAATATCCAGCGATGTGGCTATTAACAGAGAATAAAATAGTATCTAGATTTAATACATGATCAGAGTTAGCTTTGATAAAGGCGCCTCAATAATGGGCGAATGTCCTATTTATTATATTTATGACTTAATTGCGTAGAATAGAAATCAATAGAATGATTAGAGTTAAAGACATGATTAAATAACGTGCCGTTAATTTTACAATTAGATAACGTTTTTTATGCTCTTTGGTACACATAATTATGTAAATCGCAACCAGTTTTCCCTACATAGAATGTATTACAATAATATTGCAATTTATACGATAAACACAAGATAAATATATAGATACTATATATATACTAGATTGGATTCAAAATTATTGAAATATTTAAAGGGGTGACGTGACGTGAGTTTAGAATTATACAATTTCGCTAAGTTGGCGTTTAAAATAATATCAAGACTGGGTACAAATGACAGACGAAAAAGTTAGGAGGAGAAATAAAAAGAAACAGGGGAGCGTAAAAAGTTTTTCTAGCATAAAGTTAAGCTTTTTTATAAAATATTTTTACTGAATTCTGTTAAGATTAATTTTGAAAAATTTATTTAAAATTAAATTGTCAAAAGCTGTATTTTTTTTCTTTATATATATTAAAAAAATATATATTTGTGTTTATAATTCGGGAGCGTTTTAAATACGTCATACATCGTTATGATTTTAAAAAATCCTGTTTTTAAAATCAATAAAATTAAGTAATTTTAAAGGCTTATATTGTACATGCAATTATATTATGTGAAATCCTAATTTGTATATTATAGGTTGTAATAATAGAATGCGATTTTTAACGTGATACTGTGATACTTATGTTCCATTTAAAATATCTTAAATAATTATTTAAATGTTTAAACAATAATAATTATTATACTTATTCCACGATGACGTTTTCATCGACAGCTTCAATTTGAAGAGAGCCTGGAAATTACTGCGATGTACTCCGGCGAAGGGGAGAAGGTGTGCTTCACCAAAACCACCTTTCCAACTGGAAATGTTGAGGAATGGATGCTGGAGATTGAGAATATGATGCGAGACTCTTTGCGGACTATTATTGGAAAGTCTTTGATCAACTATAAAGAAGTAAGGCAACAGTCTTTTTGACAATCATTGTATTACTTTGTTTTGTGCATATATACCCATAATACTTTTTAATATTGTATTGAAAAACTTTAGCTATTATTGTAAATCGTCTTTATCATCTTGTCTCTACTTAACAAATTAACTACCAAATCGAAAAAGCTAATTTGTCTTGTCAATAGAATAAATTGGTCACAACAAACAAAATTGCTTCAAAGTTGCAATGAAGGCTATTCTATATAGAGACATGTTCACCACGATTTTTATGCTTATGCGTTTAACGATGCTATCCCGACACGATTAGGGGTATTTGGTAAGATTTTCTGAATAAATTTGTGGAGCAAATATTATAATATTGTTGTATTCACACTCTAATTAATTTAGAGAACTGATAAGGTGGTACACTGAGGTGACACAACTTGATTAATAATATTTACTGACGATTCGATAAATTGTCTCGCCATCTAACCTTATATTGCTCGTTCGGTGAGTTGTTAAACACTGTTCGGATACACGTTCTACATACACCCTCTCTCTCTCTCTCTCTCTCTCCCACACAGTCTCTCTCTCTCTCTCTCTCTCTCTCTCTCTCTCTCTCTAGATCCCGCGCACACAGTGGGTGCTCCAATGGCCCGGCCAGGTGGTAATCGCCGGCTGTCAGACCTACTGGACCCAGGAGGTCTCAGAGTCACTGGAAATCAAGGACATCGCCGGCATATTCCCCGTGCTGCTCTCACAGTTGGACGGTCTGCGTGAGCTGGTGAGAGGGGACCTCTCTAAGACTGGCCGGATGACATTAAGTGCACTCATCGTGGTGGAGGTTCATGCCCGTGATGTGGTGAACAAGATGATCGAGGAGGGAGTGCAGAACTCGAACGACTTCGAGTGGATCAGTCAACTACGCTACTACTGGACCTCCGATGACCACCTCAAAATTCGCGCGGTAAACGCCGAGTTCCAGTACGGCTACGAGTATCTGGGAAACTCGAGTCGACTGGTCATCACCCCACTGACGGATCGCTGTTATCTCACACTGACTGGGGCACTGCATCTCAAGTTTGGGGGGGCACCCGCCGGCCCCGCGGGTACCGGGAAGACCGAGACCACCAAGGATCTGGCCAAGGCCTTCGCGATCCAGTGTGTCGTCTTCAACTGTTCCGACCAGCTCGACTTCATGGCTATGGGGAAGTTCTTCAAAGGGCTGGCCGCTGCGGGCGCTTGGGCCTGCTTCGACGAGTTCAATCGAATTGACATTGAGGTGTTGTCGGTGGTTGCGCAACAGATTGCAACGATTCAGAAGGCGCAACAGCAGCACCTGGACCGGTTCATGTTTGAGGGGGCGGAGCTGGCTCTCAAGCCGTCCTGTGCCGTCTTTATCACCATGAATCCCGGTTATGCAGGCCGCACTGAGCTGCCTGACAACCTGAAGGCCCTATTCCGACCGGTGGCCATGATGGTGCCCGACTATGCGCTCATTGCTGAAATCTCGCTCTTCTCCTTCGGGTTTGGTGAGGCCAGGAAATTGGCCAAGAAGATTGTCACTACATTTAAGTTGTCATCGGAACAGCTCTCATCCCAGGATCACTACGATTTCGGTATGCGAGCCGTTAAAAGTGTTATCTCGGCTGCTGGCAACCTCAAAAGACAAAATCCCACCATGAGCGAGGTAAGACTTCTGCTTGGACTCTCTTAATTAGAGGAAGTTCTCCTCTTCTTGATTAATATTAATTGTATTTATTTTCTATTTTTAGGAACTTATTTGTTTGCGTGCCATCCGTGATGTCAACGTACCCAAGTTCCTTATGGACGATCTCAAACTCTTCAATGGTATCGTCTCTGATCTCTTCCCTAATATCAAGTGAGTAGTATAGAAGATAATACATTTTTTGATGCAATTGTTTGTACTCTATCCATGTAACTAGTTAACTAAATTTCATTGTGAAATTCAATTCTTTTATAATTCAGGTTCTTGACGTAAGTATTTTTTATGCATGAATTTGTTAATATTATTTTTCACTATTGCGTGATTCTAAATTATTACGGTTCATTAAATTTCCACTGTTCATTTGTTTTATTTGTTACTGGCTACTGATTACATTTATTTTTAACTCATTCGAGTATTTTATCTGTTAAAACGTATTGATTTGTAGAGAGGAACCGATCGATTATGGAGAACTTATGACTTCCATCAAAAAGGCTTGTCTCAAGCAGAGCCTCAAAGATGTTGATGGTAAGAGACTATAATAAACAGGTCAAATTGACCTACTTGCTAACTAATCCACACTTTAAATTATTTTCTTCAGACTTCATTCACAAGTGCATCCAGCTTTATGAGACAACAGTGGTCCGTCACGGTCTTATGTTGGTGGGTCCAACAGGATCAGGAAAAACCAAGGTTTGTAATTTAAGAATTTGATTTACCTTTTTTAGTAGGTATACTTACAATTTTAATTACATTTGTCAAAATGTATATATATTTAATTTACACTTACGAATAAAAATAATAGTGTTTTTTTATAGTTAAATGTAAGTAATGATAATTTTAATGATTGCAATTTAATCACAACAAACATTTGTTTCGACTGGATTTAATTTCAAATATGTATTTAGTTAATTAGTTTAAAATGGTAATTTTGTCTAATTTATTTTCTCAATATTATAAAGTAAAGTATTCCTTAACTATTCATATTATTTTAATTTAAACATTAATTTTAGTTATGACAAGGCAATATTATTTATCTATATATTGAGGCATATTTTAATTAAGTAAAACTTGATTTAATATTTTTATTAAATTTTTATTTGAATTAGATTTTTAGATTTTTGTAGTAAAGAATACTTTATTTAAAGAATAAAGAACCCTCCAGAATCTTTGAGTATAATACATGACTATATCCAATTATATTATCCCAAAACTAAATATCCAAGATAATCCAACTTTATTCTCCCTATCTCGCCCACCCCTCTCCTCCCCGAGCAGTGCTACGAAGTGCTGAAGGCGGCGATGAGCTCCCTAAAGAACCAGCCTTCACCGGCGGGCACCCCCTTCCAGACGGTGCACTCTTACGTGCTCAACCCCAAGTCGATCACCATGGGCCAACTCTACGGTGAGTTTGACCTAATGACCCACGAGTGGACCGACGGCATCCTCAGCACCCTCATCCGCCTCGGCTGCACCGCCAACGACCCCGACTACCGCTGGTACCTGTTCGACGGGCCCGTGGACGCCGTGTGGATTGAGAACATGAACACCGTGCTCGACGACAACAAGAAGCTCTGTCTGAGCAGCGGCGAGATCATCAAGTTGACCGACGAGATGACGATGATGTTCGAGGTGGCGGATCTGGCGGTGGCCTCGCCGGCCACGGTCAGTCGGTGTGGAATGGTCTACCTGGAGCCGAGCATTCTAGGACTGAAGCCCTTCGTGGAGTGCTGGGTCAAGAAGCTGCCCAATGCCATCTACCCCTATCGGGAGAGGGTGCAGGAGCTCTTTGACAGCTATTTGGAGGTGTGTGTGTGTGTGTATGGGGCTGTGTCCTTGCGATTACTCACGGGTTTCTCTTGCGATATTGTAGTTTGTTATTCTGGGTTGACAAGAAGTTGGGGATGATGTTGTGATGCAGAAGGCGTTCTGGTACAAATTAAGATGATAGTATAGATAACTGCGTTAAATAGCGTTAAATAGCGTTAAAATTGTTATATATAATATTGAGAAAAGCTAAACAAATTTACCAAAAAGAGAAAAAAAACTAAACTAAAACATATATTAATAGTATTTCCTTAATAGTATTTCCTAAAATATTTTGCGTCAAATAGAATGACATTTATTTAATTTTTTTGCTTTAGCAAAATGATTTCGAAATTGTTATATATTTGTTTGTATCAGCTCCTAAACTGGACTTTTTGTTGTGAAACGCTTAATTATTTTGCTTTGATCTATGTGAAAAATGTATTCATCAATTAAACTAAAATTGTGTAAACTATGAACTAAATTATTCTAAATTTGTTTAAACACTATTAATTTGTACTATTTACAAAAACTGTATTCATTGCATTGCTTGTACCTGTTTAATTTTTAGGAATCCATTCAATTCTTGCGACGCAACATGAAGGAAATCATTCCCACTACAGACGGGCAACTTTGCTTCAGTCTTATAAAACTGATGGAATGCTTTTTCAAGCCTTTTGTTCCGGAGGAGGTATGCTACTACTTTTAATATATGAATTTTCTTAATTTTATTTCATTTCTAGACGTGTGTTTTACTTGCTTGTTTTACGTTTTTAATCTAACTCTAAATATGTGTATGATCACTCGTGTTAACATTCAAGATACATTTATTAGTTTTGTAATGTACTACTGCTTAAATGAATGTAAAATAAGGTTGGGACTCTCCCATAGTTTATTCAATATTATATATCAGTGGAAAATCTGCAAACATTTTAATTAAAAATAGCATAATTTCAATTTTTAAGTGTTATAAATATTTATGTACAAATTATTTTAAATTTAATTAAAATTTAATATAAATATATTTCAAATGTTGTAACACTATATTTGACAATATTTCACAATTGTCGATTGTATATAATGAGCTACCATGTTTATTATTTAAATGTATACATTATGCAAATAGTTGATCGTTAATTATTGATAGTTGTAATTAATTTTTAGACACATTTTATCATAACATCGCTCTTCAGAAAATTATCTATAATGATATACGTTAGTTATGCCAAACGGCAACATTTTGTAATTGAACGTTTTCAGTTTTCCCAACCTTCATAAATTTTATAAAAAAATTGTTAATATAGCAGATATCCCTATCGGTTGGTTTTTGTATGCATCGAGTTAAAAAAAAGTTTTAAGCAAATGCAACCAGATATATATTATGATGATATTGTAGATATTTTCACTTTGTCACCCATGTAATTGGATCTCTTTATTAACCAGTATTTCATAATATATCAAATATATTATCTGGTGCGCATTTAAACAGCATTTACAAAAAAATATTTTAAAACGATCCTATCTCCTGATTTACTCACTTCTTATTTTCTGGACATATATTACGACATTTTGACTAAAAGTCTCTCTCATTGCAGTTTGCTCCTCTTAATTTGTCTGTCTATCACCCGCTATCCCTCCCCCCTCCCTCCCTCCGAAATGTCTCACATTTGCCGTGTTTGCTGTGTCTTTAACCATGCGTACTCTGTATTGTTCATACACTGTTTAGTCTGATGTTGCGAAATCATCTCGACGAAGAACTGCGGAACAGGTAAGATCACCAAGAGGTATAGTTAGGTGGTAACCTATATTAGTTTCGTCAATTTTATCGGATACTGATAGCGACGATGACCAAGAATTGTAGTTGTCAGTTCAGCTTGCTGTTTTCTTCATCCATTTATTATCCGAATAGAGTAAACCGATATATGTTACTTTTATGCCTAGATAATGATTATACCGGTAAAGTTTATATTTTATTATTATAGTACTGTTTTTATGTTATTATATTATATATATACTTCTTCTATATACTGCTTTATATAGTATGCGCGATTGATTATGATGAATGAAGCACACACATTGAATTTCAGTTTGTTATAGACAGAAACAATTAGGAAAGAAATTAACATATTATTTGACGAAACTTTTATGCTGTTATCAAATTGAAATATAAATACGAAACATTAAATTAACACGTTAAGGAAGTATGATATATTACATAGAAATGGATAGTATAATCTATATATATATACACATCTTGTATAATATATTAGATATCTTCACTTTAGCTTGAATGTTTAGCGCTTTTTAATTTATTCGTGTTGGAAGACTTAATTAAAAAATGAAACAAAAGCCCCATGGTCACATTTAGGCTTCAGAGTTTCGTCTATGTGTTTTCATTAAAATTGATTGAAATGATCATACAACGAGTTTACACTCGTTAAAGAGTCTCATTAGTTAAAATAATGTTATCTTGAACTATTCCCTTTGTAGTTGGACCATAATGGAGAAATATACTTCTATTTGTTTGATTATTTCAAAAGGTATATATTAAACAAAAAAATTAAACATATTCTACTAAAGTTATCCACGATTTCAACAGTAATGTCACATTAAAAAATATTTTTGACTTATACTGACTGGATAATTATTTTTTATTTGATAAAAAGTAATGTTATGGTAATTTTTTTTAAATTTGTGGGTTGTGGTGTATATGTTCCTTAACACGTTGAGATTTTATATTGTACTTCATTTATCATAGTATGTAGACTGGGCTCATTTGTCAGGGCATATTATATATATATATATATTACACACACATAAATCTTTTGTTATTCTGTCTCATTAACTTGTATTATATTGTTATTATTATATTAACAATCAAATTTAATTACTATACTAAATGCTAGCGCAAAATATTTCCACCATTTAATTGATTAGTTATAACCGGCTAGAAATGACCTGTGTATCGATGTACTAATTGCTTAGTATATTAACATATAGAACATGTTTTTGTTTTAATTGTAGTTATTGTTAATGACAAATTTCATTACATTTAGTTAGAACAAATATTTATCCGCATTAGTTTAGTTTATAGATAACACTTGTAATGTGTTAAATCTTATGCTGCTTTAATGATGGTTCAAAAATTTTTTTTGTGAACAATTGTTTTGGAATTGCAATTAATTATTGGTACGATAATTTTATTATATAAGATATACTATTTTTAAGATATATTTATAAGATTTATTATATAAGATTTATTATATAAGATTTATTATAGAAGATTTATTATATAAGATATATTATTTAAGAAATTTTCAGATAATCTATTTATGAGATATACCCTTCGTGAATCCTTTGGGGTAGCTGGATGGTAGCTACCAACCTCTAACAAATTTTAAAAACTTTTCACAAAAAATAAATGATATGAAAATAAAATTTGGAGTCTGTTATAGTATGTATATATTTTTATTGTGGCTTAGATTTTTAAGACATAATCTGTAATTGATTAAAAAACTCCATTCAGCCAATTTATGAAAAATTCACTTTTTAAATTACCAAAAAGTATACACATTAAAGATTTTCTTAAATTAGTTTTCACTTATCAAAAGTGAATTTTTTTCATCTGTTCTTAAATTTAATTTAATCAATTTAATTAATCGAAATAATTGATGAAAATTAATCATGTATAATTTGTTCAACTAAAAAAAGTTGCGCAATTTTTTTGGTGAATTTTTTAATGATTTTGTCCTTGTTTAAATTGATAGGGGCATTTATCTTATTTTATAATGTCTATAAAATCTTGCCACACTACTGATTAACTTGAAATTTGTTTTATGAGCACACCATATGAGTATAATTAGGTAGACAAAAATGTTACACATTTTAATAACACTGAAATTGAGATCAATCACATGATATCATGATCTGTATCAATTTATTGTATCTCTATTAAAAATGTTTTTCACCTGAATCTTTTTGTACAGAGAAATTGTGATATAAGAAATATAATCAATCCTATGGTATATTTTTAATAAAATGATTGTAAACGTATGATTTGTATTTTGATCCAGTATTATCTCAGATAAAATCGTATTATATAAATACGTACATGAATTCTTGATCCACAATTTACAACATATTTATATCACCAAGTTTATGTTGATAAAAAAATCTTCTGATAAGACGTACATTCCAAACCTTTAATTTACAATTGTTATCTATATACAAAAACGTGGTGATACATAATCTCATATTTTTACATATGTATTGTATGTGCTCATCAATAATTTCAAATTTGATTTCTGCAAAATTTTAGTTAAATCATATAATGAAAGGTCAGTATGAATTTTTAGGGGGTCCTTTTAAAGTCCACGGGATATAAATTTTAGCAAAGTTCGTGAAGGCTGAAATGATGCTATCTTTTCATAAATACCAATTATCGAAAAATGTATTGAAAGTTTTTAAAACTGAGATTCTCGTGACTATTTGAAATTTTGTCCGTTTATCTTTATGGCGTTCGTTTCTCATGAAAACAATACTAGTTTTGATCAAAGCTGAAAATGAAAAAAAACTAAATTAATTTTGTAGCTTGTGTATTTCTCTGTACATAGAACAATAGCGCCAATTTAAAAGCCGCACTTCGTCCACTTCAACGGCTTAAGGAGGTTTGTAGTTTCACACAAAGAAACCTTCATTTGTTACTGTTCCTGGTGGTTGCAATTCTGTTGTTTGACTGTTCCTGAAGCGAAATCTGAGTTTATTAATTAAACGTTAGTGTTCGTTAACATTAGTTAATTACCATTATTAACAATATTTACTATCATTATATATTATTAATTGACATGGATACTGCATTAGTTGTATCTATACCGCTTTGTAAAAAATATGCCTCCTACACGCCGAAGAAATTCGCTATTTAAATGAAACGTTTGATGTTTTTTCTGAAAACAGGGCGAAAAAGTGCCAGATGAAATCGTTCAGAAGATCGGTGAAGTTATTGAACCCTGGTTCTTCTTTTCTCTTGTTTGGTCTGTGGGAGCAACTTGTGACAACGATGGGCGCTACAAGTTTAACGAGTTTCTGCGTGAAAAGATGGCCAAAGAAAAGGTTAGTTCATTTAATTTTAGTTATTATTTATATGTACATTTCTGTCTAAATAAGAATGTCTGCAAAGTTATATATAATCTAAGGATGCAATCATATATAATTTTAGGAAATAAGTTTATTGCGGTGTTTGATATTTCATCATTTTACAATTTAGCATTAAAACGTTAATTACGTATTTTAACCTATTGTAATACTCTACTTTTAAAAGTATACACTTAGATGTTAGATAACATATTACATTATTCTCTCAAAAATGTATTTCACTTTAATTATCTTAGTTAAATGTTTAAACTTCTTTTCAAAATTTAGACTTATGTTTAAATTGTTTTTAAAATCTAGTCTATACTAAAAAAGTTATTAAATCTTTTTAAACCTAGCGCAATTTGGCACCTTTGATATGTACATTCCTTTTTGATATTGGCAGCAATTTTACAAAGTGTCATATTATATAAACCGTTAGAATAATTGCCAAATTAATTAATTTTCTATTTATTTTATTAACCATAAGCTGTACTTAGTATGTTTCAATATTTAATTATCATTATAATATAATGTTATTATAATTATAATAGAATAATAATATAATATAACCATATTATGGTTAAACATTTTTTGTAGTCGAGATAAAAAAACACTATCTTTAAAAACTAAAACGTCACTGTAATGGTCTTGTATTTTTCTTTTCTTGAGTTTTTATAGTTTACTTGCTTCACCTTGGTATTGGTTTCAGATATTCCTACCGTTTCCCGAGGACGGATTTGTGTACGACTATCGATTTGATGATGGTGGAACTCTGTCAATTGCCAAAGAGGAAGAAGAGGATGAGGATGAACCCAAAAAGGAGAAGAAGGTTTGAGTCAAAATTCTTGCTAATATTGAACACTATTTTGATATTATTAATTTAATTCGAGACTTTATTGTCATAATTTACAGATAAACTCTTAACTTTATTGCTATAGACTTAAAACATGTTGATTTAATATAAACATGATCCCATTAATTAAGAGGTGACCAATGTATATTGCCAAGGTAGATACAAACAATGAGCATGTTATATTATATATATTGCCATCGATTAAAAAATGCAATATTTTACTTTGTTTTACAGTTCTAATCATTGAACTGGGTATTAATTTTGTTTATAATTTATACACAGATGTTTTCAATATACTAAAGAACAGATTAATGAATATATTCTTTATGACTTGAATATTAGTAAAATAAATCAGTTTACAACTAGCCTATATTTGTTATCAGAAAGAAATCTCTATAATAATCTAATCAGTATATTAACGTATTTTATTTTCTGATATTCTCCAACAACATTTCAGTATAACATATTTATAGAATTAAAAAATATGTTGTCAAGTACATTATATTTGAAAACAAAACGATAAGTATTTATTTTTCTATTTCCTCTTTATAACATTTTCCCTATAATATGTTTAGATCTGCACCGGAACTGTAAGTTTTGAATCAACTGTGTTCCAACCACAAGAATGACCAGTTATAGTTCTCACAAAGATATTTCAGTTGAATGATTGTCGATATAGTCACTGCATATTTATAAAAAATATTTTTATTTTACGTTGGACACACTTCACAATGATTTGTAGCGTTATACTATTATCAAATATATGACCAAATAATAGTACAAATTGATGAATGCAGTAGTCTAATTAATTTGATAATTGTGATTTTTGTTTTTAATTTTTTCGTATTTTACAAAACAATATTTTAAAGTATGTAGTTTATTTTTTAACAAAAACAATATTTTATGAGAATTTTTATTTTCACATCATTCACATGTATTAACATTTTTGTAGTTCATCACAATTCACAATAATTATATACTTGAAAATCAGATGTTTTTTAATTAAAAATAATATATTCTTCAACAATATACCTAATATTCTTATCTTACCAGATCTCATGGATAAATTGGATGGACGATGTTCCTAAATTTACAATTGCACCGGACAGTAAATACTCGGATATTATTGTTCCCACAATCGACAATGTTCGCGGCGTCTACATCACAGAGATGCTACTCGTGAACAAAAAGTCCGTCATGTGTGTGGGCCCTACCGGAACTGGGAAAACACTGAGCATCGCCGACAAACTGACCCGAAATATGCCCAAAGAGTACATTCCAGAGTTTATTATCTTCTCAGCCAAGACGACGGCAAACCAGACGCAAGATCTCATCGACGGCAAATTGGATAAGCGACGCAAGGGTGTGTTCGGCCCTCCGCTTGGCAAATACATCGTTTTCTTTATCGATGATATAAACATGCCGGCACTGGAAGTTTTTGGCGCTCAGCCGCCCATTGAACTTATCCGCCAGTGGATGGATTTCAAGGGTTGGTATGACCGCAAGGCGATCGGGGAGTTTCGAAACTTGACCGATGTCAATTTCATATGTGCCATGGGACCACCGGGGGGTGGTCGAAATCCGGTTACACCGCGATTACTGCGCCACTTCAATTTCATTGGATTCACCGAACTGGAGGACGCCAGTATGTCCACCATATTTGGGACAATTTTGCACTCCTGGCTGGTCAACGCTAACGAGGCTATTCAAGCGCACTGTGACACCTTGGTTAACACGTGTATCGCGGTGTACAGCACCATCCAGTCACAACTACTGCCCACGCCCGCAAAGAGTCACTACACATTCAACCTGCGCGATCTCTCCAAGGTGTTTCAGGGTATCCTTATGATGGACTCCTCTACCATCGAGAATGTGGACCAGTTGCTACGGCTCTGGTTCCACGAGTCTTGTCGCGTTATCCAGGATCGTTTGGTGAATGATGACGACCGAGACTGGTTTAAGGGACTTCTCAGTGAGAAGATGACCACTAACTTCCAGCGTAATTTTGAAGATGTTATTACTCTGGAACCGGTGCTTTATGGAGATTTTACTTCACAAAGTGTTGAAAATAGACAATACATTGAACTGCAGGATCACGATAAGGTTACGAAAGTTATTGAGGAATATCTAGAAGATTACAATCAGATTAACACAGCCCAAATGCGTCTTGTGCTCTTCATGGATGCCGTTCGACATATTAGCCGCATATCGAGAGTCATTAGACAGCCGCTGGGCAATGCATTGCTTCTGGGAATGGGAGGCAGTGGTAGGCAAAGTCTTACGCGGTTAGCGTCACACATGTGAGTTGTTTTATTTATGGAGATATTTGTATGCTAATTTGTATGCTAATAGGAACTATGTATTTCTGTTAATTTTGTAGGGCGGAGTATGATTGTTTCCAGATTGAACTATCGAAAAACTATGGAATTTCGGACTGGCGCGACGATCTGAAGAAGGTGATGATGATGGCTGGATTAGAAAACAAGTCGGTTGTATTTCTCTTTTCAGATACACAGGTAAGATTTTCAGATATTTCTAGTATTTTTGAATACTTATGTGATTGAAAGTAACATATTGTTTCAATTAAATGTATTTCTATTACTTTTCTTAATATATTAAGGCTGCTTACGTAAGTTATGAATGATGTGTTAGCATGTAATTATATTAAGATCATTTTCGGTTCTTCACATCATTTGAAACATTATTATCACAAATGCATGCTTACTTTTGTGTGCTAAAGAATAAAATCATGCTATTTAATTAATATATTTTATTGGACTTATATTTTAGATTAAAGACGAGTCTTTCCTCGAGGATTTGAACAACATTCTCAACTCTGGCGATGTTCCTAACATTTACGCCTTCGACGACCAGGAAAAAATTTATGGTGAGATGAAGCCGATCGTCCTGGATGCTGGCTTACAACCAACCAAGACTAACCTGTTCTCGACGTATACAAAACGAATCCGCAATAACCTGCACACGGTAATCACCATGAGTCCTATTGGAGAGGTGTTTCGCTCACGACTGCGTCAGTTCCCGGCTCTGGTCAACTGTTGCACGATCGACTGGTTTTCTGAATGGCCAAAGGATGCTCTACAGTCGGTGGCGCTTCGTTTCCTTTATGACATTCCTGATCTGGATGCCACTGATGAAGTTATGAATTCACTGGTTGCCATGTGTCAGGGAATACACCAGTCGGTTCTTGTAAACACGGAACGGTTCAGGGAGGAGTTGAGCCGTCATAATTATGTTACACCAACGAGTTATCTGGAGCTTTTGGGAATTTTCTCCAAAATCTATAGTCTCAAGAAGCAAGCCGTTATGATAGAGCGCACACGGACCAAAAATGGTCTGGATAAGTTGCTCTTCACCGAGGAAGTTGTATCAAAACTGCAGGAGGAGTTGGAGGTAATGAAGCCACAACTGGAAGAGGCGGTTGAAGAGTCGAAGGTGACGATGGAAGAAATCGAGCGTGACTCCGCAATGGCTGCTGAGACGCGTGTCATGGTGTCGAGAGAAGAAGAGTCTGCATCGAAGAAAGCCAAAGAGTGTGAGGCCATCAGGGATGATGCACAACGTGATTTGGATGAAGCAATTCCCGCACTTGAGGAGTCTCTTGCCTCGCTGAAATCTCTCAACAAGAACGACATTACTGAAGTACGTGCAATGCAGCGACCTCCCGATGGTGTCCGAGTTGTAATTGAGGCCGTCTGTATCATGAAGGATGTCAAACCGAAAAAGGTTGCTGGTGAGAAACCCGGATCTAAAGTGGATGATTACTGGGAGCCTGGTAAGGCTCTACTAACAGACCCGGGAAAGTTTTTGGAATCTCTCTTTTCTTTTGACAAAGATAATATTCCCGAGCCAGTCATTGCGCGGATTAAGCCTTACATTGATTCGGACACCTTTACACCACAAGCCATTGCCAAGGTGAGCAAAGCTTGCACCAGTATTTGCCAGTGGGTCCGTGCCATGGTCAAATACCACCATGTTGCTCTTGGCGTCGCACCAAAGCGTGAGGCACTCAAACAAGCGGAGACAGAACTCGCAGAAACTGAGAAGATTTTGAAGGACGCACGCGATAAGTTGCAGGCAGTTGAGGATCGCATTGCAACTTTGCAAGCCAAGTTTGACGAGTGCATTCGCAAAAAGGATGAACTTGAAAAGAAGAGTAAGCAGTGTGAAGACCGGTTGATTCGTGCCGATAAACTTATTGGTGGTCTCAGCAGTGAGAAGGGTCGTTGGCAGGAGTCGGTAATACAGCTCGATTATATCATCAACAACATCGTCGGTAATGTGCTCACTTCAGCGGGATATGTTGCCTATCTCGGACCCTTTAGTGTGAGTCAATACCTTTTTTGGATAGTTTTATTGATTATTTATTTAGATTAAATAGTATTTGTTTTGAAAATATAATATAATATATGAACTTAGTAAGTTTGTGTTTTAAAAATATTAGATAATAATTTGAATATGTTTATATTCTGAATTAATATTATTAGCAGTATAAATAATAAATTAAATTTAATATTAAATGAATCATGCTTTGCTCGGGTGATTTAAAAAAAATTATATTAAAGTTTTTAATATATTAATATATATATATTTAATATAGATTTTAAATTAGTTTTATAATAGTGTTTGTTGTACAAAAATACTTTTATTATAGAACTGTTTTTGTAAAAATAGTTTTAGATTAGGCTTATTTACTTAGTATTTCTTTATTTTATGAGTTATTATAAAATTTATTTATATTCACATCAATTTACTACAATTAATGAAAAAATAATGTATGGCTATAATAAAAACTGGATACTTAGTTAAATTTAAACACTTATTAAAATGCTTGTAATGTCGCTGTTTAGAATAAGTAAAGATGTCGTACCTAAATATATCACATTTAAATTATGTGCTGATTATTAATAGTTGGTAATTTTGTAGTTGATTTCATAAAATTTTATATATTTATTATATTTCAGGGAGAATATCGCAACGATATGTGTGTTGAATGGACGCAATGTCTCAAGGACAATTCTGTTCCTTACACGACTAATCCATCGCCCTCACTTGTCGGTAAGTTTTCATTATTTTTATTGTGATAAAATTCAATTTTATGTTATCAATATTTATCTAATCATTCCAGACACATTCGGTGATCCCGTAAAAATTCGCAATTGGCAAATCTGTGGTTTACCGAAGGATACCCTGTCCATTGAAAATGCCGTAATTGTCCAGTTTTCAAAGCGTTGGCCACTATTTATCGATCCTCAGGGTCAGGCCAACAAGTGGGTCAAAAACATGGAGCGCGACAACGGCATCGACGTGATCAAACTATCGGACAAAGACTTCCTGCGCAGCTTGGAAAACGCTGTTCGTTTCGGTAAGCCCTGTTTGATGGAGAATGTCGGCGAAGAGCTGGATCCAGCTCTGGAGCCAATCCTGCTCAGACAGACCTACAAACAGCAGGGGACATTGGTGATCAAGCTGGGTGACGCTGTCATCCCCTATCATGAGGACTTCAAGTTCTACATCACCACGAAGCGGCCCAACCCGCACTACACACCCGAGGTGTCCACCAAGGTGACGCTGGTCAACTTCACCCTGTCTCCCTCCGGGCTGGAGGACCAACTGCTGGGGTTGGTGGTGGCCGAGGAGCGACCCGATCTAGAGGATGCCAAGAACCAGCTCATCGTGAGCAATGCCAAGATGAAGCAGGAGTTGAAGGAGATCGAGGACAAGATCTTGCACCGGCTGTCCGCGGCCGAGGGCTCCCCTGTGGACGACATCGATCTGATTCAGACGCTCGAGGCGTCCAAGTTGAAGTCGAACGAGATCGAGGCCAAGGTGTTGGTGGCGGAGCAGACGGAGAAGGATATCGATGAGACACGCAGTCGCTACATTCCGGTGGCCGTGCGGACGCAGATCCTGTTCTTCTGTGTGGCTGATCTTGCCAACATAGATCCCATGTATCAGTACTCGCTCGAGTGGTTCATTGGTATCTTCCTCAATGGTATCACCAATGCCGATCGAGCAGGTATGTATATATGCATACCTTTATTCAAGGTAGTAGCCAGGCATTTTTGTGAAGCGAAGAAATAGGATGTGACTCTTTGATGATCCCATGAGGGGGCACCCCTTGGGATACATTAATAAAATAGGGTATTTACTGTATTTTTACATATATATATATTTAAAGGGAGTCTTGTATTTTGAGACCCATGGGGGCACATAATTTTGAACTGGGAGCCGTACCCCTCTCGTGCTGACTACGGGTTTACTTTAATTTATAATTTAATAATTTATTGATAAAAGATTTTTTTAATGTTACTTTAACAATAAGTATATTATTAAACATTGTTTAATCACATCATGTTGCTTTCGATTGATCTAAATAATGATTAATTATTTTTTTATTCATTTTTAGGTTATGGACTTTTTACGATTAATGCAATTTTAGTATCATGTTAATTGTATTGGAACATATAAATTGGTCAATGCTTAATGGTAAATAATTAAACATTTCTGTCATAAATTACATTACAATCATTTAAAAGATAATAACAAATATATATAGATGATTTCATAAATAATGATGATGAACAAACTGTTATGGATTTCTGATATAAATATAATTATTTATATTCAATAAGTATCGTGTATTTTTTCTGTCGTTGTATTTAACATACAGTTATTTTTGTTATCAATTCACTTGGAGCTTTTTGAACGTTATTATTTTTCATCGTATTTCGGCATCTTCCTTAAATATATTCTATATTCCTTATTAACATGTTATAACATGTATGTATTATATTTACCTAGTGTCTATTATATTATTAAAGGCAAACATATTCATTTATTAATGATGATCTATATCGAAAGATGTACTGCCTTTAAGATCAGTTTAAAATGTCAAATACCTTCAGCAACTACATACTTGTTTGTTAATCTTTTTAAGTAAAACCCCAGACGACACGTAAGCCTTGAATGTTTTCAATTGATGGCTTGAACCTTTTTTTGAATGTTTGAAAAGCATGATATCGAAATGTATATTTGATATTTAATATACGTTGTAGTATACACTATTCGCTCTTTTAAACAGTATAAATGGGACCTTGACAATTGAAACCTTTTTCATCTTTACGTGGCATATATTTACTTTTCTATTTATATGCAATTACCTTATATTTCGTGCCCTTGAATTATTTTAGAAATAATCGGCATAATTTTATATAACTTTATCAAAATTTAAAAATAAAACTAGCTTGTAAAACAACTTTAATTTATAAATTATCTTTTGTAAAACTTTTGTGAGATATTCAGTGAGAAATTGGGTAACTGAAGATTTTAGAATCAATTTATTTGAGAAATTGAGACTAATCTCTATAAAATGTTTAAATTATCTATATTCTAATTATTTAATAACAATATTAATATTCAAAATGTATTTTTCTTGTATTTGATAAGGAAAAATTTAAATACCTACTAGCTTTTAATATTATATTTTGGGGAACATGGTGATTATATATTAGTAAGACATGTTTGCATTCTTATTTGCCTTCCTTTATCTGGATTTGATTTGTTTGAAAAAATGTTCACTCGTTTTCTTTAAATGATATAGATTGGTCAGAACAGAATACATGTAAATGTAAGTTTGACATATAAATGACGACCAAGAGTTAGCTATAGAATATCACTACTTTGAAGTGCAAATTCACTACCGATAAACTTTACAATATAACTATGAAGAAAGTATTGTTTCTGTATAATTGATTGTTGATATATCATTGGCAGTTATTTTATTTGTCTATTCGGTAAAAAATAAATATTACAAAACTGTAGCAGCCCTTGTTTTAACGTAACAATTTATATTTAAAATTGAATATTACAACTAAAATTATGTTTTGATTAATTTAAATTTAATTTTGATTCTCCTTATTATATCTTAGAATACTAAATGTGACCAATCTTTTTGACTTTATTTAGTAGTATTATATTGTTTGTCAGGCCACGTCGGTGATGACAGTTCATTTTAAAAGATGTTTTTATATTCACAAATATTTAATCTATATCACCTTATTTCAGTTCCATACACGTAATTCTCTAAATTACTATATATATATCTGACACCAGCTTCATCCATGTTGCATTTTGTAGACAACGTGACCCAGCGCATCGTTAACATCAACGAATACTTCACATTCAGCCTCTACTGCAACGTCTGTCGGAGTCTCTTTGAGAAGCACAAGCTCCTCTTCTCCTTCCTCCTTTCCACCAGGATTCTCACGGCCGAAGGAAAGATTGACATGGTAGGTGGTCAGAATCGGTCATCTTTTACAGTGTAATACAACACAAGATGTTTTACACAAGAATTACAGTTCTGAGAGGTTACTAAATGCTGAATAATAAGTTAAATGTTTGAAAATATCAAAAGTTTGTATGTTACAATATCGTACAATCGTAATATAGTAGTTTATAATACAATAGTGTAACTGTAAATAAACACAGAGTTAAATTGTTTTGTTTACAATAAAAAAACATATTTTTATAAGATATACATTATAACGATTTTGAATTTTCTATAGTGGAATTATTTGGATAATTTGTTTAAAATCTATATTACGAGTATAAACTCTATTGTAATGAGTGGATTTAAATCAACTTATATACTTATTTAATAATTCATTTTTATAGTATAAATCGAATTTTTATAGCCTACACTAAAAACATACGCATAAAAACATATTATTATATGTATATATATATATATATGATACAAGGTTGAAATTTACAAACACAATTTTTAATGCTTTGGCGTTTACTTTCCCTTAGCATTGTGGATTTTTGAAAAAAATATTATTTAAATTTTTTAAATTTTGATTATTCGTCAAATTTAAATTATTTATACACTGTTTGCAGTATTATATTTATAATTTTCATACAATTATTCTACTATAAACCTTTTTGGGATATTTCAGCAGTTCTTACTTTACATTTTTATTTCACCCAATTGCTCTTCGATATCACACATTCACCTTCTCCCTCCTATACCCTCCTGTCCACGTCTAACCCCCACACTCCCCTACCCCCACGTCCAGAATGAGTGGCGCTTCCTACTAGCTGGCGGCACCCACAAGAGCAAGCAGCTCGCCAACCCGGCCCCCGAGTGGATCTCCGATCGTGTGTGGGGCGAGATTCTTACCCTCGGCGGTCTGCCCAACTTCACCGGCTTTGCCGAGTCCTTTGGCGGGGGTAACTTGGCCGACTTCCAGGTGCGCTGCCAACTTGATCGACACATTCGGATTCACTTTAAACAATATTCAAATTCACACCAAACTCCTAGTGACGTATTCCTATTCCAATTTGAATATGCCACTAGGTTCTTGAACTGAATTTAAATTTACTGCTGATTGTTGAAAATGAATTTAAATGTGTCCCTGCAAATTTAAATGGAAATAACAATTAACTTAAATGTTTCATTCCAAGTTTTGTTGTATGCATTTAATTTTCTTTTAGATATATTTTGATGTATTTATAAAAAAAATTTTTAATAGTATTTACTATACTTTTATTTGACCTTATTTGAACTTAACCTGATATATACATGTCATTGTATATTTATTTAAAATGGTTCTAATTTTAACTGTATTACGACTACGTTGATGTCCTCTTCGTCCTTCAGGCGATGTTCGACAGTCCCGAGCCGCACCGGAAAGACCTGCCGGGCGAATGGGGCGCCAAGTTGGACGACTTCCAGCGACTGCTGGTGCTGCGGTGTATGCGTGCGGACAAGGTGACCCATGCCATGCAGGACTTTGTCGCGTCGAACCTGGGCCAACGGTTCATCGAGCCACAGACGGCCAATCTGGGCCTCGTCTACAAGGACAGCTCGCCCACCACTCCGCTCATCTTTGTGCTGTCTACTGTGAGTGGTCTGCGGAGGCGTGGATGTGGGGGGGAGGGGTCCACTCAACTGGTGGATCCGTTATGACCAGCATGAACTGTTCAAATATTCATATTAAAAAATATTTATATGGTTCATGTAATTTCAATTATTACTATAAGTAAATAATAGAATTGTAAGATTTGAATTATGTAAAAATATTTAAATATACCACAATTTAATGCTTTTGTTAAATCGACCAAAATTGACGTTCATGATTTTATATGTTAAAGTTTAAAAAAGAAACATCTAAGAAATAGTTTTAATATAGGATGAAAACTGCACCCTTGATTTTAATAAGTATACCGTTTGTGTTAGTATGATAATAAAATGATAATAAAATGATAAAAATATGTTCAAAATATTATATTTTAGTAAGTTTTCAACATTACGCCACAATAATTCTAGTTAAGATAATTAATTAATTAAAGTAATTAAATAATTAATAAAAATAAATTTAAAAACATAATAATTAAATAAATTAAATAATTTAAGCACTTAAAGAATTATTTCACAAATTATCATTAAAATTATTAAAATTTTATTACGCAGACTATTACAATTGAATGAATGCAAACTATTGAAATTATTAGAAACGTTTTTTTATTCATTACTAACGAGACTAATTACATACAATATTTTCGTCACAAAATTTGTTTATATATTATGCATGCATTTAAATAAGAATAATATAATATAAACATAACATAAAATGTTACTCTTAGAATAATAAAATTATATACGTATATATATTTATATAACAATATTATTATAAGTAATAGAAATATTATAAATCTTAACACAATTATTTGAAAACAATAAATAATTCTGAGAAAAGACGAACATTTTGACCACGTCCTCCTCTCTTCTCTCTCCCGACAGGGCACGGATCCGGCCTCCGACCTGTACAAGTTCGCCGATGAGATGCGCTTCTCGAAGAAGCTGAGCGCTATTTCATTGGGTCAGGGGCAGGGACCGCGCGCCGAGACTCTCATGAAGGGCGCCATGGAGCGCGGCAAGTGGGTCTTCTTCCAGAACTGTCATCTAGCGCCCTCCTGGATGCCAAGTCTTGAGCGCTTGGTGGAGCAGATTGACCCGGACAAGGTGAGTTGGCGTTGGCTGTGGCTGCCTCGATGAGTGCGTTGAGACTTACCTGGCGGGGCCGGGGACTATCGTCGTTCATTGGTTGGATTAGTCTAATGCGGCTATTTCAATTAAAATTACAATTACAAATCAAATTTTGATATTATTATATTATATTCGAAGATCTCAGATAATAGTCTACGTTAGTAAATTAAACTATTGTGAATATATATTATTAACGTAATATATAATTGTTATCTATACCTAATCCAAAGCACAACAATGATATATTAAATTTTTTAATATTGTCTCTATATTAGTGTAGAATTTTCTATATTTTATTGGTAATTTTGCTCGAAATTTGCTGAAATATGGTTATTAAAACGAGTCAATTAATTAATAGCCGTAAATATATATCTGACTATAGACCTAATCTATTCAAGATGTAATATTCAACTTCTCCTCTTAGTAGGCATGATAGCTTTACTAAATGAATATAAAATGATTTAATTATGTAGAATTGAACGTTCATTATATTTTCCATTTTCTATAATCGAACAAACTGTACTTTTATAATTTACTGTATATAATTTAATTATAACCCACAATAAAAAACGATTTATTTATGTCATACAATCAAATAAATTATAATTCCGCTTGTTTCTGATAAATGCATACTTTTGAAAGTGATAATCCTCAACTTTGAGGGAATAATATATTTAATTATTTAGTCACGGATTATTCTATTTAATTACATTATAGAACTTGTCCTACACACACAATGTCCTAACTGTTACCTCTTCAGGTACATCGGGACTTTCGACTCTGGCTCACCAGTATGCCCAGTCCCAAGTTTCCTGTCTTCATCCTGCAAAACGGGAGCAAAATGACCGTCGAACCGCCCAAGGGAATCAAGGCCAACCTCCTGAAGTCCTACATCTCCTTCAACGATGACTTCCTCAATTCTGTTGGAGAAAAGGTAGGACGACTGGGGCCATCTCATCTGGTTTGATTCTCTGCTATGTTGGGATCACACTATCGCGACATTGTTATTACTTGTTCGAACAATATAACATCTTTATGACATTACTGTACTTATTCTATATCGTTAAAATGCCGATTATAATTACTGTAAGGCGTATCATGCAGTTTTGTGATATTGTATAAGTTAATTGATAAATTTAATTTTTTATCTATTTTAAGTTTACTAAAATATAATGATAATAATAAAGGCGTTGGTTTCCATACACTGTGGTGATTGCCTCGCCTCATTTATCTGTCGTTTGCCTTAGGTGTTCCCATTCTGTGATAGCGACATATAATGAACATTGCTGTGAATATAGCTGTGAACATACACTTTCTGAATATGTTAGTGAATTATAGTGAACCCGTGAATCTTTATAGTAAATTATGACCGATTCATGTTGTGGTTATGACTGTTGTGGAGAAAAGGAGACCATTTGCTGTAAATAAAAATATTTTTTTATATGTTAATCTAATGTTTTTGTTTGGATGATAATATTATATAAGGATGAAAAGGTTTTTATTGCTCGCCTATCTTAAATGATATTATGATTACGTTGTTATAAATTATATTAAATGTATAGAATATGTTTTCATAACATTTCCAGTCGTGACGGAATTTTTGTATAGATTAAAAATGGTTGTTTATTAATGGTGCAGTTAGAATTCTTGTTACTTTTGTATATTATATATATTTCACTACACATACAACTTTCTACTTCTGTATCTTCCAGCATTCAGACTTGGTAAGTATCTAAGTTTTGTGATAACCTCTAACCTCTGTAACCATTTGCAGTTTCCCTTAGCTTAGTATTAGAATACTAATAAATATTGTTGATGGATCCAACAGACTAATCCATTTTGTAATAGCTAGGTGCACTAACAAATGGACTGGGTGGTCTTATCACTACTTCTGTACCATCAATATAATTCCTTTGTTTAAAATATAATATATAAAA
Organism: Coelogynopora nodosa; assembly: GCA_034780555.1. Taxonomy (NCBI): domain Eukaryota; kingdom Metazoa; phylum Platyhelminthes; order Proseriata; family Coelogynoporidae; genus Coelogynopora; species Coelogynopora nodosa. The sequence continues at coordinate 12,278 of JAUZND010062106.1, read as the reverse complement.
TAAATTACTACTTTTATGTGTATTTATCAACATTTTAAAAATAGTACTATTTCAGGTTTTTGAATATACAGCAGTTTTTTCACAACAACCATCAGTCTAAATATTATTTTTATCCTTTCTAATCCTCTTATCCTGTTTCTATTACTTATTTTAACCTATTAAACATATTTGCTCTCACGTGAATATAATATGTGCGCCTTATTTATTTATTTTAACTTATTGTTTTTATTTGATAAGTCACTTGTGTGTGTGATTATATCCATGAAAGCATTTGAAATAGTAATGTTTATTTAGTTGTACATCACTTTATAATACAATCATATTTATATCACATTATGGTTTGGCTAATTATTATAATTTTATTGATAGTATAAACATATAATTCCATTAAAAAATAACACTAACATTGATAAATCTTTAAAAAATTTCCCTTAAATAAATCACCAGCTTCTTATATGGATATAACACAACAATTTAAACTATGGAAAGTAATAAATTTATGAGATATTAATCCTGATAAAAATAAAATAACGAATTGCCTTTTAAAATACAATTCTCAGTCTAGATAACGTTTCAGAATGAACTAGGTAATTGCTAAAAGAAATTTGAGGTACTCATTTTGATGCAATCAATTATTAAGTTAAAATGTGCAATTTACATGTTCTTTATTTTCAGAAACAAATTTTTGTGTATCATGTAGGTCTGCTTTAGGAATTCGTGTACTAATATTTTAAACTTAAATAAAAAACATTCATAACATGACTTTTCGATAGAATAACAGACAGGCCTTCATGTATTTATTCAACTTTTAATACACAGCAAAACTGGTATACATGATTGTTCAATGTTTCAATGTTTCAAAGTTTTAAAGTTTAAATGTTTTCAAGAGCATTCATTCAAGGTTATCTATCACACTTCTAGTAATTCTCGCCTCCATACCATTTCAGAACGTCACCTTCCGACATCTCCTGCTTTCTCTCTGCCTCTTCAACGGAGTGCTCATTGAACGGCGCAAGTTCGGCGCTCTTGGGTTCAACATCCCCTACGAGTTCACCGACGGGGATCTCAGGATCTGCATCAACCAGTTGGCCATGTTTCTCGACGAGTATGACGACGTCCCCTATAAGGTGAGTTCTGTAGGTTCACTGATCCCGCTCAATACGGCCTTGTCAACCTGGATGAGATGGTCCTTGTGCATTGGCTGTGTTGTTGGTATATAGGTATCTCTTATCAAGTCTGTTATCAAGATGTTTGAAGTTATAAATAAATTTATTGTATTACAATGTATTTAGTTTTTGTACTAGTATCAGTTAGAATATAGGTCATAATTTGAAGTTAATACCTTCATTTTACTTTAATCCTAAATTGTTTTTTAATATGAAAGCATATATTATAATAATTTTTTTATTTGTTCAGTTCAAAATATCCATAATTTTCTTTTAAATATGTTTCTCAGGCTGTTATTTATGGCTAGATTTAGGGTCTTGCATTTTTACTTTTTAACGAAAAAAATATTTGTAAAGAATTGTCTAAAATCCAATTATAAAATTCAATCCACTGAAAAGGGTAGACTCACCAAAAAACACAACTGTCCTCGAGTTTCACTATTGGTATCCGACCCACTATACAATGTACAATAGTCTAATCGTCTCATATTAGATACTCTTACTTCCTACATGAACTAGTGACAGTGATGACAATATGTATACCATGACTATATTGGCTACACTCTGTCCCCGGGGGGGCTGGCTGGCAGGTGCTGCAATACACCGCGGGCCACATCAACTACGGGGGCCGTGTGACCGACGACTGGGACCGGCGCTGTGTTATGAACATCCTGGCCGAGTTCTACACACCCGAGGTGGTCAGTGAGGAGCACATCTACTCCGAGTCGGGCATCTATCGACAGATCAACCCGGAAAATGACCACATGGTGAGGGAGGGGGCTTCTGGTCCACCCTAACAGTAAATGTTTCTATTCATATTTGAAGTGACGAGTTTATGTTTTTAGTTTTGGGAGGAAATCTTGTTAAACGCTTTTAAAGAGGAACCATTGACCCCGTTTAGCGGAATGACTTACATGGAGAAAAAACATTTTATAATTGTTTGTGATATTATAAATTTTAATAATAAAAATAAACTTTTCAATGATTAATAAAAATAATTTGAAAAAATATTTAATTTTTTTATGATTAAAATTTAAAAAAAGCTTTTATTTTATTTTAAAACAATCTATTATGATGGTGTAATCTAGCATTCTAAATAAGCGAACGCAAAAATATTAAATCTTTCTTTAAATACTTTCCTCACTATAATTCTATTATAAAGTTTACATTTCAATGTAGAAAAAGCTCGTTTAAATTATATGTTACGGCATGACGTCATGATGACAATAATATCTACATAATCACTATAAGTCTGATATAATTCATTGATAAAATATTTGACCAATTGAAAATATAACATATTACATTCTTAACATATTTTTTTATTATTTCTTCAAATCTATAGCAACAATTGCAATTGTCCAACATTCTAAATTGTTAAAGAGTCATTTATTTATAAAGGTGTTTTATTATAAAATGTATGTAAGAGTTTTAATTAAAGGATGGAATAATTACAAAATATTCAATCAAATAGTTTACCTTTTAGTCTCAATATACGATAAAGGTCTTAATATTATTATGAATTATCTGCGGTATTAAAGGGATATATTTACGGGGATGTAATTCAGTATTATATCGCAAAGAATCCCACCCATCACTCCAGGGCTACCTGGGATTCGTGCGCAGCCTCCCGATCAACGACACGCCGGAGATCTTCTCCCTTCACGACAACGCCAACATCACCTTCGCCCAGAACGAGACGACCAGCCTGCTCAACGGGCTGCTCCTGCTGCAGCCCAAGACGGCGGCGGCTGGGGGTCACTCGCGCGAGGAGATCGTCGAGACCATGGCCAAGGAGATCCTCGAGCAGGTGCCCGAAGCGATCCCACTGGGCCCGGTGATGATGCGCTACCCGGTCATGTACGAGCAGTCGATGAACACCGTGCTCATTCAGGAGGTTATCAGGTGGGGGTGCTTGTTGGTGCCGTGCCGTGGTGATGTGATGTGGTTGGGTCATATTATCTACCTTGGCTGGCTGAGGTATTGTCATTGTCATGGTGGTAATAGAATAATTGTGTGTAATAGTCAATATAGTCAATAATAACATAAATAAAAATAATATAATACTATTAAATAACATAGTAAATGGTAGAATGGTAGTATAGAAGAAATGGCATGACACAATAGGTTATGTTTATGTTTGTAAATGAGGGTATTAATTTCAAGTCGATAATGTGTACAACTTTAGCTATTGGAGAACTCCTGTGTATCTGTACGTGTATCCATTTTTATTAAATCAAATATTATGAAGAACCTAGAAATTATACTTGATAATAAATAGATGTCAATATTCTACTATACGGTCAGAATTCTCCGCGAATATTTTTTATCCTAAAAAAATGTAAGAGAAGAAGTTCTGGTTATGCGCAAAAACCTTGATCCTATTAAAATGTCACTACAGCATTGTTAATAATCACTACTTTTTATCGAATAGCACTATTTATGATGTTGTTTTATACACGATTCTTGATTGAGTAATAAAGCTCGTTATGTATTCCCTTTGTGAGTTTACATATCTGAATTTTTATTTTTATTTTTATTTATATATTTAATTTTTACTTACTAACTGATAACATCTTATATTAGTATGTCTACATTCCTACTTCATAATATTTAAAGTAGTTACGAAGTTACATTATTTATCTGACAATGTATTATCATTTCATATATTCAACAGGGGCGTATGCAGGAATTAAGGCAAGGTGGGTTCCAAGATAGGAAAAGGGGACGCTATTACATATTGTTTTTTAAAAATAATAATATATTTTTTTGGTTATAATAAAAACAAGAATTAACATATTTTCCTTATACAAAACATAGTATTTTGCTGCATTGCTAAATTATGTGAATATCGCACTCAGTACCTATAGCAAGTTGTATGTATTATAATTCTTTAACCTAAAGATGCTTTTCTCTCTAGTATATCTTTAAATAAAACATGATATGTATTTTTTGTTAACTGAATCAAAAACCTAAAACACTGATTATATTTTCTACTATTATTCCAATGTACGATAATTAGACAAGGAGTTCCCAACTGTATTTAAACAATTAATATTATTTTCACAGGACAACCTAAGATATTGATATGGGCTTCAAAACATCCCACCCTACCCCTCCATGACTCAATCACACCCCCCTCTCCCCACGACTCCAGATTCAACGGGTTGCTGGTGGCTATCAAGCAGTCCCTGCACGACATCCTCAAGGCCCTCAAGGGTCTCGTAGTCATGTCACAGAGCCTGGAGAACATGGCCAACTCCGTTTTCGATAACCAGGTGCCTGCGGCTTGGGCCGGTAAGGCCTATCCCAGCCTCAAGCCGCTGGCCTCCTGGGTCACTGATTTAGTAGAACGGGTGAACTTCATCCAGCTCTGGATCGACGAGGGCATCCCGCCCGTTTTCTGGATCAGCGGCTTCTTCTTCCCGCAGGCCTTCCTTACCGGGACGCTGCAGAACTTCGCCCGGAAGGAGATCATCTCCATCGATTCCATCTCGTTTGGATTCGAGGTGGGTTGCTTTATTCTATCCTTTCCAGGTATTGTTCCACTTTGCATTGCTTACAAAGAGTTGTATAGTGAACGACGGCATGGTTTAGTTATTATGAAAAGTTATTTTAGCGCAGTCTTTTTGAAAATTATTTTTCTCACGAAAATGAAGTTTAATTTTTAGTATTATTTAGCTTCTATAAAAAGTGTTTAAAATATATTTTTTAATTGTTTTATAATTATTATCTAAGAATGTTATATAAATAAATAATAAGTAAGTGGTAATCACACTGGAAAACCTATCCGGAGACGATCAGTTCAATTCCCTATATTAGTTCCTTAAATTTTTGATATTTTCAATTTAATCGTTTTATTTAAATATAATGTATTTTTACGTTAAATGTTTAATAATTGAAATCCGTAATTTGTCATTTAATTCCATGATTTGTCGTTGAATTCCATAATTATTCATTGAATTGACGTAATATAATTCGAATGGAATATGACGACAAACAATTACACTGGCGGTCAAAACACGCCTCAACCACACGCATCACACACCTCTCCCTCCCTCTAATCAATCGACGCGGCGGCAGATGATGCGCACCGCCTTCGCGGACATCGACGAACACCCGGAGAACGGCTGCTACATCCGCGGCCTCTATCTGGAGGGAGCCCGCTGGGACTATGATGACTTCATGCTCACCGAGTCGCGGCCCAAGGAGCTCTACACCGACGTACCGGTCATCTGGCTGCGCCCCTACGCCAACAGGAAGGCTCCAGAGAGCGGGATCTACGAGTGCCCCGTCTATAAGACGCTCACTAGAGCCGGTGGGTTGGCTGTGGTTGTCTATCTGTCTGTCTGTCTGTCACAACCTTCGCGTAACATTTATATTGATTGGTATAAATACATAGAATTGACAATCATTCCTTGATAGAATAATGTTTGCGATAAACTGATAAAAGTATATTTGAAACATTTTCCGAAACAATGTTTAATTTAGTGGATGGCTTTGGTAAGCTTTTCGTACATCAATTCGTAAATTTATATACAGTAATAGTAGTACCCAAATTTTAGGTAGTTTGTTTTCGTGTAAATGTTTTGCATTATTTTAAGATTCATTGTTAAAGCTACATTGATTTACTTTAAAGTAATATATTGTATGTATGTTGTAATGCTCTACTGATATACAGTAAGTATTCTTATAATTTGCAGTATTATAACGTTATGATTCAAATGAACTTATAATTCATTCTATAATTTATGTTGTAATATCAAAGTGTTGAAGTATATTTGATAGTAGAACTAATCTTTATGTTGTAATATCAAAGTGTTGAAGTATATTTGATAGTAGAACTAATCTTTATGTTGCAATATCAAAGTGTTGAAGTATATTTGATAGCAGAACTAATCTTTATGTTGCAATATCAAAGTGTTGAAGTATATTTGATAGTAGAACTAATCTTTCCTTTCTTTTTATTCACGGATATAATTCTTATAGTTGAAACTGTTCCTTCAGATCAGATCGGTTACTAATTATTTTCTCTCAAAAATTTATCGGTCTTTGTTGATCTTTCTACTAAATTAGGCTGTCAACTCCTCATAGCTAATATTCGTCTATATGTTTTACTTTTTTTATACTGTATAATCTTAGTTTTTTCAACGTACAGTCCACATAATCTTTTTATTGATATTATGTATATGCTGTTCCTTATTCTATTAATTAATCTTGATTTTATGTATTATTCAGAAGAACATATTATTACTTCTCTATATAAACTAAGAATTGTATTATTATATATTGTAGTGTATATTATATACTACCGATACGTATAGATTCATACCGATAGGTTATAAATATCTATGATGGAGTATGAAGTGGTTTCTATCTCATTGCTCTATGTTCTCTAACCTAACAGGTACACTATCTACAACCGGCCATTCGACCAACTTCGTGTTCCCCTGCGAACTCCCCACCGACAAGACTCAACGTCACTGGATCAAGAGGGGTGTTGCTATGCTCTGTGCGCTCAACTATTAACCAACCCTTTATTCACCCAATCAGCTATCCGTCCAAATTACTCTCTTTCTGATTGTATCAAACTCCACTGCTGTGATTCTCTCTGACTCCAACTTTTACACTCTGCCAGTAATTTTGTGTTGATTGAAGCTTTATTTCAATTTTTTTCTTCATTCGGGAATTTGTTAGTTTATGAATTATTTATATCATTAACAACTACTCAATGAGGGGGTTATTTCCCAAGTGAACATTTTGGTATTTGAAAATTGGTTGATGTGATATTTAATATATTAAATTCTCGTATATTTTATTTGGTAGCGATTGCAGGTAATTAATTAGACGCCTATATAGTATAGTAAAACACTTTGAGATACCCGATTATTCTATTATTTTGTATTTCTGTATTCTACTGTAAGATAATTTGATAGATGATATCAGCTTACATGAAACATTTAAATATAAAGCTTACTATTCAAAATCGTTTACTTATTTTGTTAAATCCTATTTATGTACTATTTTACAGGGAACAATATTTAAATATTTTTTAACTAAATATTTATAATGATATTGAATAAAAAAGAAATAATTAAAAACATATAAAAATTTTTAAAAAATTAAAAAATTATTTCAACACTAATTGATTTATATAATTTTGCTCATAGCTTATAATTGAAAACATTTAGGATTATTCAAAATAATTTAAATACTACATAATATTAATATATTGAACTAAGTATTTCGTAGTAACTTTGTGCTGTATTAAAAGTATCTATAATACTTGTGATTTTGCTTCACACTTGACTTTATATTAAGTAATATAATCGAAGAAATGATGACCGAAATAGACGTGACACTGAAGTTTTATTTTAAATTATAAATCAACAAATAAAAATGTAGTTTTACACTATATAATAATTTTTAGCTGCTTAAACACATTCTTATTTTGTTTGAACACTTTTATTATTTCAAACGAATGATATATTGGATCTTTTTGTAGTACATAGATTGATTAGTCTTGTTTAAAGGCAATTAAATACTGATATTCAGTTAATAAATTGTTTTGGTGGTCAAACACTTATTTATATAATAACTTCATAGATTTAATAATATAAGAAATAGTAAAACTGATATAAATTTTAATATCTAAGACATTATTTGCTCGTTTGCTTAAGTACATATTATGTAAAGCCTTAATTTCTTGGTTGTTTTTAAGAATTAATGTTTATTTATAGTTACTTGATAGTTTGGGTTACTATTTCCATTTTGTAGCTAACGAAGGTTTTTAAAACTTGTTACGTTATTAAAATTTTATACCCAGTAAAGTTATACGTTTTCCTATATTATTATATTTGAGTATGCAAAAAATACGTCAACAGTATCCATAGCTATAAATTATATTAAACTATATATTACAAATTAATGTATAATTTCAAAATATTCTGAAAATACTTTTGTTATTTTGTATAATTTAGTAACATATTTCTATTGAGTAATATATAATAATAAGAGTTGAAAAGGTGGAAATGACTTAATATCGAAAAAAATACGTTATTATCTGACAAAGGTCTAAAATAAAACATTGCGACTTTTTAAAGAAACAATTTTATATATTGTATATTGATTTAGATTACCATAATTTTCTAACATTTAACTGTTCATGATAAAAAAATAGGTGTTTTGTTACAAAGATAAAACTGGCTACATTGTCAGTATGTGTCAATATGAGCTTTTATTTTAAGCAATCATATTTTTTGATTATTTGTTTAATTAATAGAATTAATACGTAAATAATTATTTTATATATTTATTTGATTTATCGTAATTATTTTACCCCAGCATCGTGTTTTTTACTCTTATTTAATACACAATTAAAGAATACTTGTTTTAAGTAGACAACAATTTTTTTCAGCATAGTTCATAATTATACAAAGTTTCAAATATTCTTAATGCAAAGCAAACACTCAGATATTGACTGAAGTAGAGAAAATGTATTATGAGAGAAGGTTATCAATAATATATCGTTCTTATATAACACATACTGTAAATTATGTAATTTCCAAGGAAACAAGATGTTATATTATGCTAAATATCTATATAGAATACAAGAAAGAGAGCAAATATATTATACATTCAGCAGTTTGGTTCTATGTCAAGTAGTAAAAATAATATAAACGCTGAGATCAAATGATGAAAGAGGAAATGTATATAATATTATGATAATACATAAAAGCTTTGAAACAAACAAAGACTACTTATTTAATTTTTATTTATCTTCTGGAGGTTTTTAGTTCTTGTCGTTATCGTCTAAAATGCAAAAATATCGAAAATAGTTATATATATATATCTATACAGGCGTTTCTTTATACTTATACCAATTCTAGTTTATATATATCAAAATATGTTAATTTCTATAATTATAAGATCTGCTAAATTACTCGTATCCAACGGGATACTACCGCACACATATTCCTTTCTCTCGAAAATTTCATTTAGTAACACTTCAAAGCAAAATTGGTAAATCTCATGCAAATTAATTAAATGTCCATTTTGTATACGTTCAAAAATTATATCATACGTCAGAATATGCTGAAAATCTTCATATATAACAATATCGAGTATAAGCTTCGGATTTGGACATATTTAAAACTAAATATAATAAATTAATAGAAAATGAGCAACATTTTGAGTGACAAAATCCCTTATTCAATGAACAGAAATAGTTTTTTCGATAAACAAACGAGCCAGATATATAAGGTAATTGTAATATCTAAAATAATTAATCAATTTAATAGAATAAATAAATAAAATAAATATGACAGAAAATACCATAATATTACTATTTACTTATTACTTGTCTAATATTATAACATTACTTATTTAAATATTGTAAAAGCATTTTTATCGAAACTCATTATTATCAAAACAATTCATTTATCAAAAAAATCCTTATGAACGTATTTTGTCAAATTCATTCATTTCAATCATTAAAAAATGTAACGAATAAAATTTGGTTCTAAACCAAACATTTGATATATTTTGAACATATTTTGAATAAATGAAGACTTTCATTTGTTTAGACAGTTAAAAGTAGCACTCTTTTAAAAAGCAGATCTTTTCTTAGAGATTAGGTCCAAAAAATTATTTCATTTTTCACTTAATACGTAATAAAATATAATTCCATTAAACGTTATTTTTAAAACGGCTGTATTAATATATACGAATGAATATATATATATATATACTAAACAAAACTTACAGAAAAACTGTATGTATGTATGTATGTATAAAAATAAATACAATAATACTTTCTTACAGACCAAACTCTCTTACGATTAGTTTTCATTCTCAAGATTTTTCTTTTTACAATATTCTTTAAAAGAAAAAAATTCTTGATTTATTAGATGTAGTGTAAAAAAACGGTCAAACTTTGAAGCAAACTCTTGGATATCTTTATTATTGTTAGAATCAATAGACAACTTTGTTACAAAATAGATAAATCGATAATTAAACTGTAAATCATCAAAGAAAAGGGAAAATCTTACTATTTTTCTGGACACCTTATAAAAGAACCGAAAAATTAAAAATGCCTCTTTCTACTAAATTAAATGCTACAATGATTATAGTAGAGTCAAATAAAAGGGTAGTATATTATTGAGTAGTTTTAATTTTAATTTTATATATATTATTTATATCGTGGTGGTTAATTTCTCAAAGGGTAGTTTATGATTTAATTATTTTATCGCATATCTATTATCAAACAATGTAGCACAAAGCATTATTTAGTAAAAACGGTCATTATCAGTTGTTACGGTTTAGCCTACTTGAAAACATAAATATTATTATAAAATTTAAGAAAATATGACGTTGGAATAATGTAAACATATAACAAACTTTTCTGTTCATGATTATCTATTGATATATATATTATGTTGGTACTTTTTTATTTAAAAACTACTATCATAATATCAAAACATTAAGCCAAATATCACCGAAAAAAAAGAGTTTCGAAACTCCATTCATTCTATATTCCGCATAAATTTCATATACCTTTCTTCTCGTTCTTATCTCCATCTTTGTTACCATCTTTTGGCTTATCGTCCTCATTTGGTGGATTATCGTCTGGTTTCTTGGGCATGTTTTTTAAGGCTTTTTCTTTCCATTCTATAAAGGTATAGTTTTTAATAAAAATGCTAGTTAGAAACTATATAATAAATATTGAAAAATTATGATCACCCAATTGATTATGAATTGAACATGTTTAAGAATTATATGTAAGTAGTAAGAAAATAACGTAAGTATATATATATGTATATCCATATAATAAGTAATATAAATATAATATAGAATTATATGAAAGGAGTAAGTTATAAATAAAGTAGGCTATAATTATATTAATATAACAATATTACTTTATAATATTTATATAATTTTCAACACTTCTGCAACTTTTCATTCGTTTTTACAATATATTATTTTCAGTAAATGATTATTTTACTTTTGAATTTTTAATTATATACAATACATTTTTTTTGTATTTTTTAATGTAGATTTTGAATATTGTTAAATGATTTCTTTGAATTTATACGCAAATCGACCACCATAATTACAAATCAGTTAAATTCTGTTATATTATTTTTAATAAATAATAAAATGTATAATACAACTATATTTAATTTAAACATTTATTTAAATACTTCCTGAAGCCAATATTTAAGAGTTTTTAACAAATATAGTTGGATATTTTTTAAAAACATGTGTCACAAAAAAAATATTTATCTACGATAATACTTTAATGAATAAATTATTTTTCGTACTTAGAAATGTTTTCTTTACGAATAATATAAGTATTAAACTTGAATGCTTAGGACAATAATTTTATTCTATAATAAAATATGTCATTGAAATGCTAAATCACAAGAAATAAGTAGAAGTATAAAAAGCGTTTAACGCAACAAAAATATCAAAAGTATTGAAAGTATATATTCTTGTATGCACAAGGAAAAAAGTTGCATCTAAAAATGTTATATATAAAATTTTAAAAACTATTTATTTTATTAAACAAAATGTACACTAAATTGTATTAATTGTTAATTAATAATCTTTTTTATATCATTAATTCAAATAATAATTCTATATAATTTTTACTGAAGTCGATATTGTGTATATTTTTATAATAAAAATTAACGCTTGAAACTGCAGTCAATTGAATATAATTTTATTTTAATATTTGTAAACCAGTTTGATTACAAATTAAACGCTTTTTAATCAAAGGTATTTCTTTGTATTTTAAAATTTTAATTCGTGAAAAAAAATTCTATGAAAATTTATCTTCAATTTTATTGAAAAAAGTTAGTTAATCCTCCTCTTGTTTTCGTGTGGACAAATTTGAACCTAGCATTATTTATCTACTACCAACTGGTAAATATGTTAAAATTCTAAAACTGGGAAAGTTTTAATTATGAATATTAAAATTTGAGATGGAAACATTTCATTAAATAAATGTATTTTTACTCTCTTTGCAATATATTATAGAATTGATTGGAACCATCAGGCAAAATCAGCTCACCAGATAGAAAGAAAAGAAATAAATCAGAAATAATAAAA
>JAUZND010062095.1:0-18052 GCA_034780555.1 Coelogynopora nodosa | reverse complement strand
AATAAAAATTATAAAATAATAAAAATAACAGAAAAAAAATAAAATTTTCTTACTGTCCGGATACTAATGGCCGGAGCCGTAAAATGTTTATCGTAATCGTTTGTATTATATTAATTTGTTTTAATTGAATTAATATTTACTAATAATTAATTTTTAAAAACTAATTTTTGCGATTGCTATTATTTTATGAATTGTAATGAAATTAACCTATTTTCGTGAAGTATTTTCTGCCTGAATTACATATAAATCTTTTAAAAATATATTTTGTATGGCTGATATCGATTTACCGGAAGAGTTAACGGAATATGAACGTGAACAGTTGATATTAGTGATGAGGAAAGCTAAGGTACAAAATAAATTGTGCTTTCATAAGCAAAATATGTAGTGCTTATTTATGTACTGATACATTAATCAGATGTTGTGCATGTTATGACAGTTACATAAACTGAGTGTTTCTTAGTTATATTAAAAACGTTTTGAATTGAAATAAAGCAATGAACAGAACAATCTTTCAGTAATAGAAATTATTTATTTATAATATGCAAGGTAGAAATTGTTGCAATACTATATAAATATGGTTTTTTATTGAATAAAGGAAAGCATTTATGCACTATATTTGTATTACTAATATATATGAAACCTCTTCTACCAACATAAAGTACCCGGTTCTTCAAAACTTCTTCCTGTACAAGCAACTAGATCATTTTTCCTCCAGGACGAATGTCTTCTACAAGGCTATGTCTTCACAAAGTATTACAGGGAACACCAAATTGTTTAGAAGCAGCATTCAAAGATATTTCTTCTTTGAAAACTGCAACAACTCTTGCTAAATCTTCCTTTGTGTACTGTAGTCATATATTCTTAGTTTTGTATTTTCGTGGCATTTTAAACTGCAAAAAATGAATACAGAAGTGTGTTGAATATACAAGTAAATTATGATCAATGAAAATGTATGCACAAATTATCAATGGCTGTTGTTGTATGAATAGCAAGCCACCAATTTGTAGTGATAGCAGTAATCGATTTTTGTAAATCATTTATGTGAAGCTTCCTATTGGTATAAATTTTAGATGCGCTATCTAGAGAAAGGTAAAACAGTATATTCAATATATATAAACATAACTATAAACAAGTGCATGGTGATATAAACACTCTAATTGTTTGAAAAAATCTTTGTTTCTCATAAAATGGTTAAGTTATATTCTTACACAATTACTTTAAAACAGATTCTCTACAAACAAAACTAAAACCAAGCATAATTTGTGCAATTATGCAAAAGTGTCCATATCACCCCTCAAAATTGTTTAAAATATAAATTTTAAAGTTTTGTCAATCTATATTTTCCATTAAACCATCTAAAGAACGCATCTAACAGTTTTAAAAAAATAGGGGAAATATTGAATTTATTCAGGAACAATGGATTTCAGAAATCCAAAATCAAGTATTCATTAATTTAATTTATTATGGATATGCAGTAATCCCCAAACTGACAGCTTTAATTTAGAATGTCATCATCTAAATTATTAATTAGTATAGTATTGGTTGTTTACTTTCACTAGAATAAAAAACTTTTGAATGACAGTTAAATGTATATTAAGCAACACATTCTGAAAAATGAACACAAAAAAGTGTTCATACCATCCCATGTCCATATCACCCTGCACTAGCCTATGTATAATTCATAAACAGTCCAGATAGTAGATTAATATATTTATCATTATTTTCATATTCATTAATCACATAACTTATTTTACTATTTTATTGCCAGAAATGTTCTACAATACATTTCTTAAAAGTTATAAGCCTAATTTACAAGTAGTTTGGCAACATTAAGCATAATAATATGCAATCACTTTTTATATGTCATTCTAATTAAATGTGTTATTTTCAACTTTAAATTAAATATTATTTTGTGTATTTCATTTGCTTACCATCATTTGTGAGTTATCTATGATTCACTTTTGTTGAGATGGTTCATCTAAGTTTCAATCAGATGGTTTGGGTAATTTTTTTTACATGACAGTTTGTAAATAGTACAACTTTACTTACATTTACCAACAACTGCAATGTTAGTACAAATCTTAGAGTAATATACATATATATAAACACTTTACATTTTAGCTCTGCACATAAAAAGAAAATACCATGAGAGAAACATTACAAAGAACAAAGTTGATACATTCTAAACACAGACATGAGTATATAGTATAATCCATAATAACAAATTAAATACAGGAAAGTTGGTAAAATAATTAACATAACAAAATTGAAAATGAGTTTACTTGAATTACAAGTACATAAGTACAAGGTTTATAATATTGGTTTTGTTTACATAGATAAAGGCAGATTCTATAGAATTTGTGAAATTACATTTAAAAATCATAGAAGCATTTTAAAATCAGGAGAATGATCAGTATTGAGAGAATAGTTTAAAAGCTTTTAATTTTTAAAACATTGGATTTGTGTTCATTTATTGTCATTATTATATTTCTACCAATTTTACCTATATGGAAAGAATTATAATTAAGACAATTAATTTAATAAACAGCACCATTTGGATTTGAAGAAATAATATTAGAAAAAGTTTATATTTAAGAGTGTTATGGTAATTAAAGACAAGCTTAGAGTTAAAATGAAAGTAGTGTATAAGCAGTCTACCATGGTGGCCACCCATCCTCGAAATTTGAGACATCTCGAAAGTCCTCAAATTCTGTAAATTGTCCTCAAATGTCTACGAATTCTCGAGTGTGTCCTCATTTTTGTTAATATAGTGAAAAATTGAGCAAAAACAGGCTGCCAAATGGTCTCATGAGAATAGGGTTTGAAAAAGCAAAAGGCTCAAGCACTTCAAGAGATCAAAGAAATGGAAAATATGTCTTCTGCTTCTCTAAGTCTGCTTCAACAAACGCAAACAAATGAAATATTCTAAAAACATTGAACTTTACTTAATAGCATACAGTTTTAAACTGTTATTGATATTGAATACTCATTCTCTGTAACTTTTGCATTTTCTTACATTTTCATAAAAAATAATTTTGCTTTTAATATATTATACTTATTTGATTAATTTTGTGTTATTCCTTGATGAATTTTTCACATAAATTACCTTTTTTAACAGGTAATATGTTGGCTAATTTAAGAGAGAAAAAAATATTTTGGTGTCCTTGAATTATCAAATAAAAAATAGCATCCTCGTATTTTATAGACCAAAAACAGTGCCCACCCTGGTCTAGGAAACACACAGATAAACTATATTTGTACAAAAATCATTCTATTAATGTGCAGATTGTGAAAATAATTAATAGCTTAAAACTAGATTTTATTGATAATGTGAAAAAAATGAAAAAATGAAAAAAATGAAAAATGAAAAAAAAGGAAAAATGGAGGTATGAATTACTGTGATTAGGTTTGCAGTAAATTTAAAAAGTAAGGGAAGAAACCTTTGTGTAAGTTATAATTTCAAAAGGCGTAAATCAAGTAGTCTTTTTTTGTAATGTGGAATAAGTAATTGAAATCTGCATTTCTGTTTAAATTTAAGAACATTATATTTTTAATGTATAGCTGTTTAAATAGTTTAATCTTGAACTGTAAATGGTAATCCTTAAAACTTAATATTTTTCAGTTCTGCTATTTTGGCAAAATATCACTGATATGGTTTGTAACCATCATTAATGTCTGAAATACTCTATTTAACAACTTTTCTATATCTTGTCCATCTTGTTAGATCTTTATTGACTACCAGGGAGGCTTGTATCTTTTAATTTGTGCAGCATTGCAAAAATCTCAAATGATATTACATTTTTAAATAATTGCTGGTGTTATTTCACCTTCTCCACAATTTTATTCCTATACAATAGGTTATTTAACCTATGTATTTTGTCTAGTAAAATGGTTTGGTTTTGTGTTAAGGTTTTCTATTTTAGACAGTATTTCTCATATTCATGTATAATGTGGTTTTGATCCTAATAGTTAAAAAAAAAAAATTAATTTTTTAAGGGATGTCTTTTATTTCCTAGATGTATTTTGTAACAAAAATTGTGTAATTTTAAATAATCCTTTAAAATCTGGGAAATGAAGGAATTTTGCTGTTCTTATCTAAAAATCATGGACTCAGTGTGGTAAAATATATATTTTCATGTAATTTTCCATAATAATCAGCTTGCTGTGCTTGTTGACTATATTGTTGGTTATTCTATGCTACTTTATATTTATATTTTGTTCAAACTGAAACCAATGTTTGTATGCTGTGTCAAATATTGAGATAAGAGAAGCCATGATAACATTTTCATATTTATTTGGTTGCTACCAAGTCAATCGGTATAAAAGAACTCCAAAATTTCACATATTTTGTGTTTATAATGTGTTAAATTTGAAGGATGATACCATATTTTAGTCTTGATGCAACGTGGAATATAAACACATTTGCAATATTTTGTTATTACAAATGGTTTCTTTATCTTGGTTTTATATTTTCTATAGAATAAGATATGCTGTACGAAATTGGGATAAAGGCAGGATTCAAAAAATTTGTGTAAGGTAGCAAACATGTATTTATTATTTTAAAATTTAATCAATTTAATATATTTGAAAAACAAGGAGCAGGGATAAATCAGGAAAATAAGTTTAAAAAACATAGAAACCCAGTGTATTTATTAATATTATCTTGTTAACTATTGTAGCTGCTAGCTCTTAATAACCCTTTGTATGTAAGGGGATTATGGCTATTTTTTCAAAGAATTTTGGTTAAATTATATAATGTATGACCCTGTTTTTTTACTCAGTGGCTAAACTACTTTAATCTAACTAAACAATATAACAAATATAATTTTGAATATTTTTACATGCCAGAAAAAAGGTGTTATTATTTAACTATTTTATACCCCTCCTACTGGGTTTTCATACTTGCTAGTGATATTAGGAGCTAAAACTTGCAACATTAATAGTAAACATAATTTTATCATAAATTATTTACATGTAACTTGAATAATGAAATTGTTTATTAAAATAACCAGCAATTTAAAATAATTCTCAAATAGAATTTATACTACTTATAGCTTACATATAAATAGTATACTTAAAAAATATAACAAACAAATATGGCTCTTGCGATCTGGAATCAAATGCATAAAAAATTAAGTCAATTGACACCCCTCCTCCACATAGCAATTCCCTACAAAATATGTCTGCATATGAAGGGATAATCTTGGATTATAATTTTAATTTAATCCACCATTTAACTTATTTAATCATTAAATATTATAACTTGAAAACATGAAAGCTGTATTGTTATGTTACTTACATTTTGTATATGTAATTTTAATGTTTAATTTATGATACCTATATTAACAAAATTCTAAATGTACTGTTCAATGTAATCAATTCTTCATTATGCATGATTTTTATAAACTGAGTAGCACAGTATATATTAGCATTTTATTACAAAATTGTATAATCGTTTATTGTTTAATTTAAATAAAGACAAGACGCTTTATGTTGTTTATAGTGGGATTTATTTGCTACAGAATCATGATCTTAATGTCGAAGGATGGCTCTTGTGATCTTAGTGGGTCTAGGCAGCACTAAAGTACCATACTATGACAAAATCATGTGATACTGCATATTTGAAAACATAATGTTATATATAATTATTAAATAATTAAATATAATAACAATATATTATACAAAAAATTATCAACATTAATTATATCAATATTCATTATAACATTACAATAAAAAATATATATATTACCCTAAATACAATAGAAATATTATCTATATTAAATATATATCAAATTTGGAGAAAAATTCTGTTCTGAACCTAATTATTTTTTTGTAGCTTGGTAGTATATGCACAAGAATGGCATTGTCACTAAACTCATTCCTGCTTATGGGTATTGTTAGTCCTATTTTTATAACCTATTATACCACTGCAAATAGTAAATTAACACTTCATAATGAAGAAATAAATATGTAGATTTGTATTGTTTCTTGTTTGAAGTAATTAACCTAGCAGTGATATTAAATCTTTATTTCTCTAATACCAGCTTTTATGCTGGATAAAATGACTTTATTCTTACTAATCATGGCTCATCACTAATATATTTCTGAATTGGAAGCTTATCTATTAAAAAAAATTACATCTAATAGTTATACAGGTTGATACAGATGGTAATATTGTGTAATAAACTTGTAATTTAATAAGTTTTATTACACTTCCTAGTTAAGATGAAATAATGCAGTTTTATAAACTTATTAATATCTTTGTAGATTAAAAAAATGTTAATCAATTTATAGTTATAAGTTCATAAACGTTTCAATATTATATGTTAAATTGCATTTTAAAATAATATAAACACATCCAAATTTTAAGGAAATATTTTACAATATATAGGTCTTATTTAAACCATACTATTTTGGAATGTATGTATATATGCCAGTATATTACATTTAATTTATGTTAATTGTTTTACAATAGACAACTATTTGATTTTTGTAATTTTGAATAGTGTTCTTAAATAATATTTCACATTAATTTTTATAAAAATAAACCATTTATTAAAATATCTTAATGTTAATTAGATTAAGTAATAACAATAGTGAGCTTTTAAATATTATTTAGTTATAACAGTTTTTCTCTAAATTTAATTATTAAGATAATATCAATAATAATCTAATATATAATCACTGCACTAGGTCTATAACATACATTTATTGAATTTTTCAGAACATTTTAATCAATATTTTAACCTTTAACAAAATTGGTTGTGGATTAATTTTTATCTTATAATTATTTTTTAATAATAAGTACAGGTACCAAACATTTGTTATTGTATAAAACTGCTATAACACATTAAATGCCATCAATATATATTATATTATCACTGCTGATACATATAATATTATTAAACTATTTACATAAATAATCACATACTATTTATATATCAATGGCATACCATTCTGTGAACATTTTTTCCTATATTTTTGAAGCACACCAAATTCATTGATTTGTTTGTTAACTAGTTACAATGCTAGTAGGCTTAATTAACTTAATTACCTGTGTTTAACTGTTTAGCAGTAATACAAAAGGAATACCAATAGGGTATATCACATTTTTTTGTTGGCAGAAGCTGGAATGTTTTAATCGATTAATTTTTTAGTCACAGAAGCAATGTCACTTGATAAATACAAATTACTTATGTTGATTATATATATGCATACACATATTCGTATTAATATATCATGTGCTTCTGTTTGAAGTTTTTTGTTAAATTAAATTTATACATACAGCATATTTATTAATAAAACTGGGTATTTACATATATAATATATATATATATATAGATATATATATATATTATAAAGCTTAATAAATAGCTGGCAGAATTAAGGCAATTTTTTTCTCCATGTTATTAATTGTCATAATTAAAAGTTTAATAGATTTGATGTTAATTTATATGTTTAGTGTGATTACAAGACATGACATTTCTCTCTAGAAAAAAATCATTAAGTCATGCAATAAATTTGTAATAAAATATTAATAAAGATAATAAAACACAGACATTTCTTATTTATTAAACTTAGGAGAACCCGTTCTGGGTGAGTTTGACTTCAAAGATTGATATTGTACATTGTTTATATTACCACACTGTTTGTATATGTGAAATATGTTAAAACCATATTTAGTAATGTATGTATATGGAATAAATGTGTAATCATAATAATTCAATCTAAAATGTACCACTTGATTATATATAAATCCAAATGATTTTATAGTGATCTATTATTAAACTATTTTATTCATTTTTCAAAGAAATTCATACATATTTCAAAATTGAAATAGTCAATATTTCTTTATTTACGGATAAGTATACTGATTGTAGTGGTTAATTTTCTAGAGATCTCTCTGATTGAGACTATCTATGATATAAATAGTATGTAAGTTCTACTATTCTGTATAATGAATTTACTAGTTTAATGATTTTTCCATTTACCCATGATTTTTCAAATTATTATTTTTACAGAATAAATTTCTAGTATGTTTTAATTGTTTTTATTAAATCTTTAGACGAGTTAATATTTATGTAATTCATTCTACTTATTTTAATAATATGACTTGATAATTTTTATTAATTAATTAAATTTAACCTATGAAGTTAAATATATATATTGTATAAAGTTGTGTATAATATGTTCTCTATTCGTGAATAATTTTATGATTTCTATATTTGTGTGATTTTTCAATTGAAATATTTTTCTAATAATATATTACTGAATATATATATATATTAAACGTAGAAAAAAAAGTATATATACTAAACATTTATTTAAAAATTATTATGAGGTTTAAAATATTATTATTAGTAGTTGATATTTTTTGGTTCTTAAAATCTTAGGTAACATTAGTATCCAAGAAAACTTACTATTTTTAATTGCTATTTAAAGTGAAAATTTATTTATAATATATATACTTAAATGAATGGATTATAGTATATTATTTATATATTATTTAAAAAAGATTAATTAGCAATAAATTAGTCATAACAAAGAGAACCAATGAGTATTCTGCTGTTGTTATTTGGTATTCTAACAGTCTAATAAATGTATTGATTTCGTCGTTTCTTATTCATATATAGGAATTTCAAATTGAAGAAGAGAAAAATTTACTTCGGTAAGTATTGATTTTTGTTTTATTATTTTTTATACATGGTTTTGTTTTTAATAAAATTCAATCAATTTTCTCAGATACCATATTAGTATTTATCCTGCATTTTGTGATAATTTGTATACCATCGATCACGGAGTCAATCAACAACACACAGTAGCGCTTTAAGTGCCTCCTTTTCCATATAAACTTGTTGAAGAATGACTCTAAATTATGCTATATATTAATATATATCTTCCCGAGAATAACCACAGAGAATAACCACAACCACAGAGAGAATAGCGACATCTCAGACCGCGCTCATCATCATATCCCTACTTACTATTTGCTGTCTTGTTGTTATATTTTCCTCTTA
This sequence comes from Coelogynopora nodosa, assembly GCA_034780555.1. Taxonomy (NCBI): domain Eukaryota; kingdom Metazoa; phylum Platyhelminthes; order Proseriata; family Coelogynoporidae; genus Coelogynopora; species Coelogynopora nodosa. The sequence continues at coordinate 9,035 of JAUZND010062095.1, read as the reverse complement.
TTCCTCTCGCTCCTGAACTTGCTTTTACTATTCGCTCCTATTTCTGCCAACACACATTTTCCGTTACTGTCTAATCGGACTAGTGTTATGTTTTCACAGGCTCGATGAGCATTTTTGCCTTCCCTGTTCTTTCTCTGCTTTTCCGTTTAGCGCACGTGTTTTTTTATTAGTATATCGTGCTCTGGGTAGGTGGGTGTTGAGGTCTTCACAAATCATGTCGGGAATGCTCCCAATCCGGCGCTCTCTGTCGTTTTGTACTACCAACACACGCCAGAAACCTAGAATACGTATCACTAGTGCCATTGAGAGTGGATCGCAGTACACTAGTGGTTGCTGGCACCCATCTGAAACTACACTCTTTTGCAGGCAACGTCTCGAGGGTCAACTCCTGAAGTTCACCAATGTCGTCAAGGGGTATCAGTATCGGTGGTTTGTTCTCAATCCTGACAGTGGAACACTCGAATATTACGAGGTGAGTCGTTCGACCATCCCACTTCTTGCAGTTAAACTGGGGCAGTAATTTGTTTCGCTTAATTTTCATTGACAAGTAACAATAAAATTTTCTGAATTAATTAATATAACGATTAATCGTTTGTAGTTATTTGCAATCTATGTGACTGCAGGGATGTACGTTACGACTGATGTGATAATATAAAAAAGAGTTATAAAATATAATTAATGTACTATATACATTTTACAACGGCACGAACATTATTTAAAAAAAATTATTAACAAATAAATTGAAGTCAGTTTTTTGTATAAATGTTTAGACGGAGTTATTTATGAGCCTTTTCTACGGTAGCCGTTTATTTAAAGGTTTAATTAGATAAACTGGATTGTTATTATTATTATTATTGTTATTATTATTATTATTGATTGTTATTGGAAAATGTTATATAATATCAGTTATGCGAATGTAGTATGTATGTTAACAAATATTTGCAAAGAATATTTGGAAAATAAATCTATATAAAATAAAACGAATTGCTTTCTTCGTTTTCAACATTACACATTAATAAACTGTTTTAGTCAGATGTTTATTGCAGCAGCATCAATTTCGAGTGTCAACATTTTCTTGAGTCAAAACCTCAACTATGCTCACTAATTTAATTTATATTTTTGTATTTTACTTGTATAATCGTATAAGCTGCCGACAGTATTCGACGTAGAAGATTTATATAACATTCTAGAAAGTTCTTATGACTTGATTTTGTTAATTTGAACATAGGTATCAGACCTTTTTAGGATTTCTCTTCTATTTCACTTTTATTTATAATCAATATTTTTAGTAAATAAATTGATTATCTTAGTTAAAACGTCTAATTTTTTAAACACGTTTGTTTTTATTCCATTATTTGCCATTTTTTTGCCTCTGTAAACTATTAATTTTAGAAATATTTAGTGATAATTGTGGCATGAAACATCAAACAAAAGTTATACACATATATTGACAAATTTTGTTTACGAAAGATTTTTAAAAAATCTAAAAGAACAGCGGAAATTATTTTTATATCAACAACTGAAAATTAGTCGTATATTAAAAGCATATAAAAGTCTAACCAACAAACAAATAAAAATCAATTTAGTAAAATTTTCTTTTTAATAAATGTTAATAAAAATATATATTTAACAAATTTTTGAGTAAATTGTTGCTATTATAATTATTTTTGTTAACTTTTAAGCATTTTGATAATTATTTCTTGTTTTTAATATTAAATTATTTATTGAATTAAATTGAATTTATTTAACCTTTTAACCGATTATGTCACGCATTCTTCTCATTGTTTAAAACTCTAATTGACAATGGATTAATTGTTATATATAATTATAAAAAATGCTACTATTTTGTTACTTTATGTTCTATATTTAATTAAGTTATAATATACAAAAACTGAAAACCAATGAAAAACTTGGTACTATGGTAATAATGTCCAAGTGGAACATCCACGCAAAAAACCACTATTCTGTAATGATATGTAACTCAAAATTAAATTTTGACAGATGAGCTTTAAATATGTTTTGTAATTTTCCTATAATATTATAATCTCAAAAATGTATACAGGTGACGTGATGATGTCATTGTTGAACCTATCAAGAATCAAAATTATTACAAACATATACAGCTTTTAAAAGTGTATTTTGATACTATTGATGGCTTCAACAATGACATCATCACGTCATCTGTATACATTTTTGAGGTTATAATATTCTAGGAAAATTACAAAACACATTTAAAACTGATCTTTCAAAATTTCATTAAAAAATATATATATATCATACATATAAATTTCATATAAATAAAAAATAAATTTGAATATATTATATTAAAATTTATTTATACGTTTTAAATTTTAGGAATACGAGTTTATTACATGCTTTATAGTATATTCTTAATATCAATGTATAAGAAGACCAAAAATGAATTATTTTTTTATTTTTCAGATATAATCATTATTTAAAATAATATTATCTGTATTTTTATTCTGTATCCATATAATAAATATAAGTATGTCGCCATAGTCGTTTTGGAGTAAATTGACTTGGACGTTCTATGGTTAATGATTAAAAAACTCGTTTTCGACTTTTATTATAGTAATAATTAACTTAAATAATATTATTTTAGTTGTTTAAAAGTTTATATGCCGTCAATTTGACAATTCATTATCCAATGTAAATCTAAATGTAATATTATAAAATGTTACACTTTTTTAAATTAAACTTTATAAGGGATATTTTATACGAGTTAGAAATACGTGTTAGAAATTTAGACTTTTGTTTTTTTTATGAAACACTACCTATCCATTTTCAGTTATTTATAGTTTACCCTTAAAAATCGAAATCCTTTTTGTATAAAGCATTTGCTTCATTTTATTAAAAGAGAAATTTGTCTATAGATTATATGTATATTACGTATCTATTACAGACTTTTTGTTCTATTAACTCATTATTTCCAGGATGCAGTGAAATACGATTATAATTACTGTACCTAAATAGGGGTCCCCTATACAAACTGTTAGGTATACACCTGTCTTGTTATACTCGTGACAATGGGAAGCATTTGATACTTTTTGTACTAATTTTGTGTAGATACCCTCATTGAGTTAGTCTGTTGTCAGCTCGCTATAGCTACTAGTTCTCAACAGTAAACTTTATAATTTTTCTCCATTGCGAATGTATTAAGGGTAGGGGATTCAAGTCTATTTTCTGCAGCACAGTTTGCTGATCGAATTTTCTGATGAGAAAATCCGCCAGTCTCCTCTTTTTATATATATGTACATCATTTATATAGTAGCTTTACTGTCTCACTACATCGCATGCCTCATGAAAGTCTTTCAGTGATTTTTTGTGGCTAAAATGCTTTTAGAGTCCACTCGACAGTTCCTTTTTGTGAAGAGTTTTCGAACAAATTTGATACAATTTGTTAGAGTTCTTATTTAAGCTAGTTACCAGTTTTGGTTGTAAATTTTGTTTCCAATTTATTGATTATCAGTTAGTAAATTTTTGGCCAACTAAGATTATACAAATTATATTAGAGTGCTATTTGTTATGAATGGTATCTGAATGTAAATTTCGATAGCATCGTTTTTTACCATTGTATTAAATTATATATTTTACACTAATTAATACATATTTTCGCTTCATATAAATTACAATTTAATCATATTCATACAATTTAGCTTGAATGATGGTCAAACAGTAAAATGTAATTCATTAAAAATATATTATATATTATAAATTTTATTGGCTACAGTAACGAAAACACTTGAAATAATATACGTCACAAAAATACTGAATCCTAATAAATACTATATGCGCAATGTTCATTATTTTATTATTATATTAACTAAAAATGTAACCCAATGATTTCAACTGTTAATTAAAAACTATACGTCATAATGTTATAATTACAGAACTGTGGATAAAAGGAATATGATTATATTCAGAAGTATTTAAACCCGGGTGTTCAATCATTTGATCAAATCATTCATTGATCAAATCATTCAAATAAATGTTTTATATATTTTGTTATTAACGAATATCTTTATTATTCAACTATTATTTTCACTCGATAAAGGCAGTGTTTTGTATTTATATATATTTATTATTATTAATGAATATTCTGGTTTGATTAGTTTTAATCAGTATGTTTTTTATTTTTATATATTATCATCGCCAGTGTTTCAAATTTAAACAATGTACAGTTTTTGTTATTATGCCAGTATTTTAAAAAATTTATCGTCTTTAAAAAAATTGATATTAGGTAGATTTTAAATTAAATAAAAAATGGTAAATATGGGATCAACTATAAATAGAAAACAATCTTGCCTTTTGTGTTCGAGAAAAGCCGCAGTCCTATTTTTACTTTGCCCCACTTTTGGTTGTCTCTCAATCTTTTCCGGTTACACTGTCCTTGTATAGAAGATGCTCGACTCGGTTTCGATGTAATTCATTAAAGTCCGTTCATGCTTTTAAGGGATTTTTTCTCACGGGAAGCCTAGCAGCTCTCTTGATAAATTGATTCTCTTGAAAAATGATCCGTCGTTCTATATAGAGCGGGTCAGTTTCTTGCTACCAGAAAGGCGGTGTATTAACATTTCCTATAGGCTAGTATGAAACACATTCAGCGTCTCTCTTTGAACCTACAAAATTAGTATTGACATTTTAATTTTTTTTATTAAAAACAAATTTATTAAAAAATAATTAGTTGATTTGTTCAGTGATATTTATAAACCAGATATGTCTTCCAATGAGTTAATATCTTTTGAAAGTCTCTTGAATACTATTGAAACATGATGAATATAAATTTGTCAATAGCGCTAACAGTGGTATGTTGCCTGACTGATAAGCAAAATTATATATTTAATTTGATTGTAATGATTAGATTATTTCTTACCATTTTATAAGTATTATATATATATAATTTTACTTACATTTGTTAATGAAATTTGAATCGATACATATTTAGTGTATAAAAACTGCTTCCATTTGAAAACTAGTTTATGCGTCTATCTATAAGTTGTACTAAGTAAATAGCATTATCTACATATATATGTTATAAATACGTATTTTCTTACTTGGAGTTATTTTGTTATGTCTAGCCTTAGAGTTACTTTACGAAGATTACATTTTGTGATAATAGTAAAAGTCTATCGTAACTATTCAGTAATCTATATTTTGATATTTATTGTAAATAAATTAGTAAACAAAACAATAATTTTTCAGTTATTAAAGAAACATTGACTTTAAATATTTAGATATTTTGTTCAAACTACAATTGATAACTGTTTTCCCGGATAAGTGAACAAAATAAAAGTCAACGTTTGAAATAGAAACTATAGTAAATTTTTAAATTTTTTTATATCTAACAAACTTGTGAACTAATCGTTTCAGGAGATAACCTACCATTTTAATTAATATTATGGATAAAATCGTTGTTATATCAATTTTTGCTTTTCTTTTCTTTAAAAAATAAATTAACTGAATTCATTCATTCGGCAGTTTTTTGTTTTTATACCGAATAACTTACGAGTTACGGCATTTTTATATTGAGCGCTTCTGAAATATGGAGATTAAGATATGAATAATTATTCGTTAGAATTTTAAAGCAATTACGCACAATTTTAACAATTAACAACATGCCCTGCAAAGAAGTAGATGATTGCCAATGGCTGTGTTTCTCTTTTCTTACCAATATAAGACGGGTCAGGATCAACTTCACATGAGAATTTATAAAGCACACGAGATGTAAGGGATTTAGGAGTTTCATATATTTTTGAATTATGAAACTATGGAAAATAACACTGACATTATTATAAGAATAGGGTTTTCAAATGTTAACAACAGCTTTTTTTAAATATCAAAGATGGTTTACCAACATTAGGAATATAAATTACAAAAGTATTTACTATTAACACTTGAAAATTTTGTCTATATCTTGTGCAACATATGGAACTAACAAAATATTTAAGACACATTTATTAAAAAAGGATGCAGGATAACAGTTTAAGATAAACATATCTTTCTATGTTTGACGACTTCATTATGAATTTATATTTCCAGGGTGAATAAATAATTAAAAAATCAAACCCTTCTTCCAGTTTATAGGACACCCGACTATAAGGTTAAGAATTAATTTGGTGAAAGTTCTCTTTATAAAAACAGGAAAAGGAATTAGGTGAAATGTTAATGAAAGTATTTAAATGGCAAAACTGTAGTCCCGTCAATGTCGCAAGTAAATAATCAATTTTTATAAGCACTATTGAAGAAAATATTATATAGTGGGAAAACTTTCTAAAATCACATAAAGAAAGCGTTTTTCTGAAAACATTGTATTGTTATGTTTCTATTTGGTCCAAGACGTATTTATCAATAAATTTGATTTTAATAATGTTTTGATGTTTCAATTCAGTGTGCAGTTAATCGATAATTTTTCAGAAAGAAGAGCACAAGAAAACACAAAGGCCTAGAGGGAATCTATATCTAACAGTAAGATGTCGTTACTTTTCATAGCCATAATTAAGTTTATATTTTCTTCAAGTCATGTAATTTTATCAGACAGTATTTAAGGATAATGGAATAAGAAGTATTGAATGGATATAATAAGTAAGTATGGAATAGTATTAATAAAATGAAAATATATTTTAATTCAAACTGATAATATTCACTGATACATATATTTTGTGAGACAGTTGTCTATTTGTTGTTTTTTTTTCTCTATTTGTTGCTAGTCCTAGTTAAAACTTAGCTAAGCTAACTCCGTGTGTCACACTTTAAATGTGCAATTGCCTGTAAGGTGTACTTGTTATTTTATTTTAATCTTAGATAATATATAATTCAGTTTTCTAGTTATTAATTAATATTTGTAGCACACCGTGATCTGTCCGTCTGATGAAGATTCACAAACGTTTATTGTCAATGCTTCCAACGGTGAAATTTACCGCCTCAAAGGTATGCTTGTTTTACTTAATTAAATATAGTTTTATCTATAATAATTAAGTACGAATTTCTTTATTCATATAAACAAAAGTTTTACTCACTTTAGCGTATTTTAAACGGAGGAAGTGCCGCAATACTGATGTGAATTGTACTGGCACTATAGTAGACGTTATTGTGGCTTCCTTTTTTTAGTTTATTCATTTAAAATATAGCAATAATTATGCAAGTCTAATTCCCATTCTTATTATAAAGTAATTAATAATATAACTTGATATTATAAAATAAGTATTTAGTGGTATTTTTTGGTAGCTAGATCGAGTAAACATTACACTTAACATTTGTCTTGATTGTCGTAAAACATAAAAATGAGACTATTCAAATTTCATTAGTTTTCTATTATGTATTTAATATTATGTCTGATGTTTTTTAAACATATTTTCGTGTTTTAGACGTTTAATTTTTTTGTGAAATGTAATAAACACTTTTTGTGTATAACTAAATAAAAGTATTATACTGAAGTCGTATAATTTGAAGAAAAAATATCTATATTACTATGAAAGTGCTTTTTTCTGCAGGAAGCCATAATCATTTACTATAGTGTATTTTGTGTACATTATGTTTAATTGTATTATACACAAAAGACATACACGTATATTATTAATTTAATTATTTAACATTTTGCAACAATTGATTTTTTAAATATTTATATTCCATTTAAGCATATTCTTATTATTATCTGAATTGAAACAATGATGTATAAATTTCTCTTCTCATATTATATGTATTTAAATATTGTTGTGTCGATGTTGTTGTTCTATTTCAATTTAATATAATTTATTCATAAAGTTGGTAATTTTTAGCTGATATTTATATTATGAAAAATTTATAACTACGTAACAAAAATCGTTTTTATTGAATGATTAATTTTCTCTTAATGAAAATATCTTTTATGTGTAAATATTTTGTAATCCCCTAGTAAAATTGAAACTATAACAATTTTATATATTTGTGAAATGTTAAGTAGTTAACTCGACAAAATATGTAATGTTATAAAGTTAAAAAATTCAAAATCTTTTAGATTCTATGTAGTTTTTTTACTTATTACAGAGCTAAATAAACACATTTTGTTAATGGTTTAGTGCTCTGAATGGCTTTGGCTCAAAGCATGGCATGCTCTGAAATGCTTTGTTGTAAATTCCTGCCGAAATATTATACAAAAGAGAGCTAATTATGTATTTAGTTAATAGCTTTGTTCTGTAACTATAATGTTGTTGTTTCAAGTCTACTTGTCGATAATGCTTTTTCATTAACAAAGGAAGAGCTGTAGGCCTAGGTTTCCTTAAATATATAAATATAATGTAAATCACTCCGTTTCTGAGGGTTGTCACCATTTTGGGGATTCTGGGAATAGCATGAGCTTATCTATCTTTTTTACACACATCTTTATGATTTTCAGAAATATTAAAAAACTTATAAAGATATTTTTTTTTTAATAATGTGACATAGAGTTTTAATTTGTAAGTAGTTTTTCACTTTTTTTATTGGCTTCATGCTTTTAAATAAGTTTATTATGAATATACAATAATATAGTTTTTAATTTTTTCAATTCACCTTTGATTAAAATTCCTCGAAAACATAATTTAAAATAAATTTTTCGAGGATTTAAATTCAGACCAGGTACTACTTCTAACGATACATCTACACTGATTAAAATTCCGCATAATTATATAACATGATACACCCTGGGTTGCTATAATAGTATTCTACTTCATACTATTGCTGATATAATGTTATTATACTTCATTTTTACTAATTTGACTAAAAGAAAGCCTTATATTTGTTATATTATAAATTAACTGGTTAGTACACAGGACCGCCTAATAATATATTATTTTTTTAATTCACAGTGTGTACCATAGAGTAAAGAAAGGGAGTATAGAGCTTCAACTGGATAAAAATTAATGACTACAAACTAAAAAACTATACTACTCTATATTAAAAAATATGCTGATTTTAATAGTGTATTTTATTTTTTGATTATCAGCATTATTTCTGACTACCGTCAATACTACTTTTGTTATGTTCTACTAATAAGTAGT
>JAUZND010062084.1:0-18054 GCA_034780555.1 Coelogynopora nodosa | reverse complement strand
TGCTTTAATTGTTGTGTTATATGTACTAAACTATATGCATACCTCAATATAACACTTTTATATAACCATTTTAATAATAATCCATTTCTAATATTTCCCTATGGTGCATATATTTTGGGACACCCTGTATATTAATGATTTATTTTTATTTTGCAGAAAAATGTTTAATGCAAGCATACATCGGGTTAACAACTATACCTATGCAAAGCAGTATACTATAGTTACATTGCAAACTGCAATTGATTTGAATTCAGACCATACTAAATTATAGTGTCAACAGGAACCCTTAAACAATTAATTTTAAGTAATACCAAAACTATTAAATGTAATCTGTTGTTTTTACATAAGTTGTGTACAGTGTTATTTTTTACACAGTCTTGAGTTTTCACTTAATCACTTTTGATAGATATACATGATCAATAGATAAACACTTCATATTTTGCAATTTTGACAGACACAGTAATTGACAAGTAAATCTATCTGCAGACAAGTTTTGGGGTATTTGCCCCTCATCAGTATATAGTAGGAATCAAAAACATGCAACCCAGCAATCTGTGAGTGAATCCACCTACCACTAGGCCACATTTAATGCTTATAATTAGGAGAATTCTATTTGCATTATAGGTGAATAGTTTACACACTATATAATTAATTAATCATCAATCCTTAATCCATTTAAACAGCTCATTAATCAGTTTAATAGCAAACATTACTTTTAATAAACCATTTAATAAAATGATTTATAATTTAAGTTTTTAAAGTTTTATATTGGAAATATATAATTCAATAGTTATCATATTTTTCATTAACATATAATTCCCCTATCCATCCTGATCAAGAATTGACAAAAAACTTAGTTACCTAAACTTAAACATTTAAAGATTATATAAAGCTTTTTAATTATTTCTATTCATATAGTTGTAAAAGTTTGGTAAAGTCTAGGCATGTTAAATATTGATTAATGGTAATCAATGGTATAATAATAATCATCCATCCAACTGTTCATGAACAGGCTAAGTAAGAATACAATTAATATATTTAAATACTGTATAAGTATAATAATATTAGATAATAAGAACTCTCCATGCGGTTTTTACGAAAGAGTATAGATCAAATTGATAGACACAATGATTTCCAGGTAAATCCATCTGCAGACCGGTTTCGGGGTATTTTGCCCCTCATCAGTACAGAGTAGGAATCGAATAATAATATTGTTTCTTGTATGTATTTTTAGTTAAATGCAGGCATGATTAATTTCCAAAAATCTCAGAAGTGTTTCAATGATTTTTTAGATCAGTGCAATTATTTGATAAAATGTTGCCAGGGGGGTATATTTTTTTATGTGTCAGTGTTTCTGAACTAGTTATGAAACTAGTTGAACATATTAGCTAAACCAATTGAAATTAGTATCATTTTCTTTAAATATACCTTATCATTTGAGTAAAAGTTTATACCTTTTTATATAAAAAAGTGAAATTATCACTAATTACTGTATTTTTCAATATTTTCAATATTTTTAAAGATTTTACAAAATGCAAAACAATTTTCTAAAAAAACATGTTTTTTTCGGGAAGTTGTCTATGAAACCCCACCAGGGTTTCCATTTAAAGCACCAAAGGGCTTCTGCCACTGGTAGCCAAATGATGTGACTTTTAATGCATTCTGGGTTGTAAAACCTTAACATTTTCAGCAGTCTGAAGATCTTGTATGATCTCAAAAGACATTTAAAGCTGGGACTTTTTTGGTTGGGATCACCATAGGACCACAATGTTTCATATGTCTTATTGCTGTGGACCCTTACTGACCCACATGGGCTGACACACAAATCTTGTACTTGATACATGAATGAGAAAGGCCTCTTTTTTTGGCACTAATACAGCCAATATGTTTTGTCGGGCCAAGTATTTAACCCAGATACTTGTTAACATGGTTTCAGATATGTCAAATCATGGATTTATTTAAATTATAAAGGAGCCCAGGAAAGCCCCTTTCCTGATACAACTTTCCTTTGCATTTGATGCTTTATTGATAAAATTAGTATATTCCAATTTTTAATTTACAGGGCCCTAATTTAATTGGAACTAGTCTACTCCCAATTTAGTGTTTAGAGCCCTGTATTTCTGGAATTTAAATTTGGCCTTGTTATCATGCCTGATATGGTAAGGTTATTCTTGATATGTCCATTAATGATTGTATTCTTACTCTATCTAGACAGTTGATGAACAGTTGGATGGAGTTCTACTCTGACTGGCCAGTTTGTAAACCATACAAATTTGTACTCTGTTGTTGACATATGTATGTACAGCAGTTCTTTTTATTTTAGTTATATAATACTTATTATTATAGATGAGTATTATTACAGACTTAACTAGTTTGACCAATAGAATAAAAAAATTATAAAATTTGATTGAACAACAATTATGTATTTTTTATAATTGTATTATGTAATAATTTTTTCCCTATTATACTATTATACTATAATAAATCTTCACCAACATTTTTATATTTTGCAGTAGAATGCATGCATTGGCATTATAATTAGGGGGGTGGTATGTATCATTTTGCAACAGACTTAATAGATTTATGAAAATTATAATGTAGCCAATATATCCAGTTACAAGTCCAGCTTTATGATGGTGGAATGAATATAATAATATTTCTTTCATCACTATTCATCCTTATTTTGCATAAAAAGAACAATGTTTAAAAATGGCCAATTCCTTCAAGTTTATTGAAATTGCATCTTAGTTTGTATCAAAGAATGAAATATATTTAAACCTTTTTGTATAGTTTAGTGTTACCTAAAGAAGTGGTTGTTGTGCACAGTATTATTTTACAAGTCATTTATGTTATGTTTCATTTTTTATCAATTATCTATTTTGTGTATGTTTGACTATGCTTGGCTAATGATTGTTCATATGTATTAATCTAATTACTTTTGTAACTCATTAAACCATGGCTATGCCATCTTGTTGAAAGGCAAAAGCTTGGGTTTTTTGTTAATTAAAACTGCTAATTATTATTTTGGTTTTTCTATACATTTTTCACAAGTGACCATTAGGTGTCTTTATTTATTAATCATTAATGAGGTTCATTATGAACTGTGAACTAGTTATCACTTGGAAGTTAAAATAACCATACATTTTTATTGAATTTAACCAATCTGTATATCATGTTTAAATGCTATCTAATTCTTCATAATTGTTTTCATTGTGCACATTATATTTTTTTAATATTGATCCCAAAATTTATCAACATAACATTTTACACTAGTTAAAAATATTTCTAGAGAAAGCTTTTGCATGACACAATTTTATGAAAATTTGATATACTAACTTGAAATTAGTAGTTTAAAAACATGTTTTTCAGATTAAATCTGTATATTAGTTTTTATTTTTGCTACATTTTGGATAATTTAATTTATCAAACATTACATTAAATACATTCAATTCTGATTTTTTTTTATCTTATCTAATAAAAATTGATAAACCTCAAGTCATAATTAAATTATAATAAAATATATTTTTGTAACCTGCATTTATAATATACTTTAATATAAATTTATTTATCCATTATCTCCTGTTTTTAATATTGTGCTTTCTCTGAAATATTAATATTATATATTTCTAAAATATTTCAATAATAACATTATGGGAATCTATTTAAAGTATTTGGTACATTTATTTAATTGAAAAAAATATATACTTTTATTCTAATGAAAGTGTATGAAGCCTGTCAATATTTATTATTTTCTGTTCTCTTATATGTCTATCAATGCTAAGCCTTGTTTTAGTATTCATACATTTCTACTAATAATATATTTATTATGCCCAATAATTTTAGCTTGTAGTAATAAAAAAAATTATTGTCAGAAACGTAAAACGTCAGTCAAATACATTTTGACATGGGTTTCTTTTTTTCTAAATGAGTTCAATATAGTAGAATAATATAGCCAAATCAGAAGAGTAAATTAATCAGAATAAACCCACAAAACAATTTTTGAATAAATTAATATATTAAGTTGACGTTTCTATTTAAATTCTAAAACTGTGTCAGATTGAAGGAATATAATTATTATTGTGTAAACTATATACATTGAACTCATTTTAGAAACAATTTCACTTGCATCAACATGTGTGACTAGCGATGTGTCACCATCAGTGATGTTTCTACCCATAAAATATATATTTGAACATTTTTATTGCTAGATTATTCATATTTCATAATAATTTTCTAATACATTTTTGCAATTGATAAAATTTTTGATCCCTAAAATCCAACTATGAGAGGTAATACACGTTATTTTGTCATCTTATTTACAGGCTGGTGTATATAGTGTGGTATTTCTGCTGACTAACTGATGTCAACATATTCTGATTGTAACTCCCCGGCTCCTGGAAATGGCCTCGGTACTGACAGTGGAGCAGGCGACATTGGTGTCTCAGGCTATCACCCTTCGCAGGAAGGACATGTCAACTACTTGTTTCACCCTAACGAGGGCCACATGATGCATCCCGAGCAGCAGCACATGATGGGAGGCTGCGGAAGCCTTGACTGGCGCCAGCAGCGTGACCCTGGCTTTGATGGAGGTGGCGGGCCTTACTCTGAGGACATCTTGAAGCACCTGGAGGGCCTGAATATCAGCGGCGGGGAGGAGCGAGGCGGAATGGACATACGGGGTCGGCTATGGTCGGGTGGCAATGGGGTATGGGAGATGTCTTCTGATCATGCCGTGTCCCAGCCGATTTCGATGGTGGGCCGGGGAATGGGAAGTGGTGGCGGGGATGGAGGTTCGATGATGTCCCCTAGCTCCAAAGAGATGGTGACTCTCAGTCGACAGATGGTAGACCAGGTGCTCAGTGGATCACCAGCTACTGGAGGTGAGTGTTTTCATCTTGAATCTCTCTCTCTCCCACAATGTTGTGAAATACGTATATAAAATGAGTCTGCATTAACTAAAAAAATAACGTTTTCATTAGTCAAATTTCATACTTATATAGTCTCTAGTTTCAATTAAATCATTAATTTTATCCATTAATTAAAAATATAACGTATTTTATTATCATTTGTTGGTGTTAGAATACAATTTTTTTTTATGTTCTCAATTTGTAAAACAGTCAGGGATATAATAAAAAGGTTTAAAAAAATGAGTTAAAATAATCTTTATCAAACAAAGGAAGTTGTCAATATTCTAGTCAGTGTGTAGATATGTCATGACTAAAATTAAGTTATTCCACTTTTGGACTCACTTTCGTCAAATTGTAAAATATCAGTGGAATTTTTTTGCACACGACCTTTAAGTCTGACATTCGGCTCTCCCTCCCTATCAGCGGCAACCCTGGTTCACTGGGGCGATATGGTGGAAGGCGCCGGAATGCATTCTAACATGACTGCTGCTTTCAACAGCGGTCTTTCGACACAGTCACCGCAGCAGCAACAACAGCAGCAGCAGTACTTCATGCCCTACCAGCAACAGGGCCCCCCTTATCGCCACGACAACCAGAGCATGGACTCTTCGGGGGGTGGAGGTGGGGGCATGATGTCGGCCGCTCAGGGGTTCAGCAGTGGAGGCGGCGGGACTGGCATGATGTCGCAGACGATGGGCGGAGGCGGGCCGAGTGATATGATGGCGATGCAGGCCGCAATGATGAGTGGACAGTACGGCCTGCCGCAGCAGGACTGTATACCTGGGCAAGGGGGCCCAGTCAATTCGCCGTATAATCAAGGTGGGAGGCCAGGTCATATCTATCGAGTTTCTGTGGTGGGTCTTTCCAAGATGGATCAACAAATGAGCTGTGGCACACCTTCTCCGATCATACCCATTTTTATCCCAGTCCTTCATTATCAGTAGAAGCTGACAAATTTTACACTTTACCGAAAAACATATAATTGTTTAAAAGTTAATATCATTGAAGTTAATACTTTTTAAACACAAATAATTTTAGATTGAAAATCTTTTTTCCGGTTGTAAAGAACCAATTTATTTTTTACATTCTGATACTTACAGAGATCACATATGTATTTAAAAACAATAGTTGAACATAGTTCTTTACCATAGATACCGATTTTTCGTATATTTTACTTACATTGTATATCTAGATATACAGTACAATCTGAGCCTCGTAGCGGTTGTGAGAAAAATGAGTGGCAAAAATAATTGACATATGCGCACAGCATTCTTTAGGGCTATTTTTAATAATGAAAAGTTTATCAGATCAAATTATATTTTGCACCATTAAAATTGTAATAAAATTTTACTTTGTTTATACTATCGTTAAGTAAAGAAGTTATTTTATTAAAAGAAATTAAATACATTATTATTAAGTTTAAACATAATTATCATATTTTGTGCTATAAAGAAGAAGTGTAATACTATTGCATATATTAGGGAAAATGCACATTTTTACAACAACAAAGGTGTTCTTTGTTTCTCACTAAATATTTGATGAACATTAAGAACCTGTATTTTCCAATGGAAAATACATAGTTCTCATGAAATAAGAAAAATTTATTAAAATGAATTAGTTTTTTTTTAAATATTTCACAAAGATTTCAAATCCTCCAAAGTTTGCATATTTGAATTTTCCCCACAATTTAGAATGTTTGTGAAAATATATGTATAATGTGATCTCTATAAGTATATAAAAAATAAATTGGTTCTTTGCAATCAGATAAAATATATACATTATCAAAAATGTCTTAATTTGCAATCTAAAATTATTTACGCTTAAAAGTATTATCTCAAATGGTCTATAACTTTTGAACCATTTTGTATTTTCCAGTAAAGTGTGAGATTTTTCAGTTTCTACTAATAATGAAGGACTGGGATAAAAATGGGTATAATTATAGAAGGTGTCCACAGCCCATTCTCGAATTTGGTTGATCTATGCTGGAATGACCCTTGTCCTAGAACACTTAGGAAAATTTTGGTATTTAGGTCTGGAAAAGTTGTAGAATTAATTTAGTGCACACAAAGTCGTGGATTTTAAAATCTATAAATAGTTGCAACAAATTGCTTTATATGGCTACAATTAATTATTTTCTATGTAATATGTATTAATTAAATATAGATTTTTTCATTTATTGTATTTTTTCTATTGAGATCCTTAATATAAGTATTTAATATTATGTGTTCATATCTCAGTTGAAGTAAACATCGTTTTTATATAAGGTCTGGCAGTGTTTATTTATTGAGTTTACTGCTGTTTTCAATGTAACCTTCATCGTGTTTACCTTATTTACACACTCACAAGTTTAATCATTAGATTTACAGATTTTATCCGTTTTTAGAACTCTTTATCTTGATATGAATATGATATTTCAAATGTTATCTTAGTTAGGAAGTGTCTAGATTTTGAATGTAAATTCCTAACTTTTAAAAGTATATAATTATATACATGGTTTTCGCGATGTGAAAAACCCCGGAATTGGCTATGTCAATAATTTGTATAAGTTATCTTTTGAAGAGTTTGTCTTTTTAGGGCCAAAACCTGTAAAAATAAAATGCATGGTTCATAGTTACCTGGAAAAGTCAGTTTTTTTATACATGCCTGGAAAACCATTTTCATATGGTCTCTCAATTTATATTCTTCCTGGCCTATATTCCGCCGTTTTGATTGACTATTCAGATAGCCGTTCACAAATTCTATTGAATGTTAATTAATATATTATCTTTAATTTTTTGAAGTGGTTTAAACATTTATTGAAATAAAACTTTGAAACTTGGTGTACATGTTGATTTGAACATTATACAAACTACTAATCTGTATTCATTTGTGGCAATGCTGTGAAATAAGGACAGAAAAATTGTAAATATAAATCTGGGAATCATGCTTTCAGAATCTGGGAAATCTGATAAGATCAAGGGTTTTTTCTATGAACCATGAAAAGGGTCTGATTCAATTTAATTTTACTGTGATTATAATAAGTACCTTGTTACATTTTTCGTGTATTATAAAACAACCGAGAATTGGGGTATAACGGAGCCGCCGGACACCTTGTATAAATTTGTTGGTTATTGGTTTATGCCTATGTCTTTGTAAATGATTTTTTCGCGTAAGAATAGTAATGACTATTTTTATAAATTTCTCTAAAATTTACACCATTAAAATACAATATTATTGATAATAGTACCAACCGCCCGTGGGTCAAAAGTCTAAATTTAAAATTCTTATTTAACAAATAGAACAAAATCTATGTAATATAACGGTGTTCCCCCCCCCATGTCCATAGTGCCCATGTTTGGCGGATCGGGTCAGACCACAAATGCGCCCAACTACCCTCCACCCTTTATGTATCCGAGCAACACGGGTGGCAACACCTCCAATGCAGGCCCCCCTCCGACAATGTACGCCCCACCCCCGCCGGGGACGGCAGGAGGAATGGACCAAAATCAGGCCGCCGCCTATCTGGCCCGCTCCATGCTCATCAATATGGCGATGAACGGACAGATTGTGCCACCGCAGCCCCAGCCCAGTCAGCAGCATCAGACTGCGCCGCCTTCACAGGTACGCGTTCGCTCTTGTCTGCTTGTCTCTCTCCCTCCCAGCCACATACTCGGAGCTTTCACTGTCATGGGCAGCATAAAGATTTTCCTAAAATTCTTGGAATTTTGACAATCCTAAAATATAAGCCTTTTCAGATGTTTATTTAAAATTGTGCCTGTGTGATACTTTTATTTTATTGACAATATTATGTATTCGTCATTATTTTGGTGTATAGTTTGAATATATAATGATTGGGACCTTTATAGAATATTCGATAATATAACCGTATACATTCGTGTATCTAAATCATTTCCAGATATTCGACTCTGTTGGTATTTAGGCCAAATTTGTTTAGACAAATGAAAATAATGAAACCTTTACTCTGAAAAGCCTATTTATTTCAAATCGAAAATGTTTTATTGGCTGTTAACGGTTACCAGTTTTCAATTTACTGTTAACTAAATATATTTATAACATCTGGCCTAATAATTATAAAATTGAAATAATATATGAATTTCGGTTATTATTATGTTATTAATTTTATTATGTTAATTCAGCTTACCGTATTAATCAGAATTTTCATTACTCACCGAAATTCTTTCGTAAAAGTCATAAAAGAAATAAACTGTAGCTTCTTTACATCGTAATTTAAGATGAATATAAAAACCGGTGACTGTGAAATATAAATGTAATGGTTATTTTTTTCAACCCAAAATACTAATTATTGTACCGAGTTAACACATTTTTATATTTTATTAAATAATTATAGCGATTATTATTTTTATGATGTAGAAATATTTCCAATGATTATGAATGTTAAAAATAAATACATTTTGAAAGATCATAAGAACAACATTGCAAATTAATTTCCCCAAAGTCTTAGAATCCATCTTTAAGCATCGCTCAGTACGTATTAATATAGTGTATTATATAAATATGTTGTTTAATATAATTTGAAATAATTATATATGGCTGTATACTATACTCTTCACGCGAAGGCGAAAATTACTTAGTGCATACGATAATATATGATGGCATTACACCTATTTTTTGTGTTGTAAAATCTCATTTGGGTACACCGGGAAAAAATTGGTGATTTTGCTACCCTCAAAAAGTGTAATGGTGTAGGAATATTAATGTTTAGAATTCGAACTGCATATCTTATTTGTGATAATTTGCATTCTTGATTTTCAAAATTAATAAAATAAAACATCTCACACTAAGAGATTTGTCTTGCTCCGGTCTTAGATGCTGCCCAACCAGTCTAACCTGGCAGCAGCAATGGGAATGTTTGCCCGCTCCAACACCCCGATCAGCGCCCCCTTGCCCAGTGGCGGCGGAGGCGGCCCCCCCGGCAACATGTTCCCCTTCCCCTCCGGTGGCTCTGTTCCGCCCTCCAACGGGGGTTTGGGTGGGCCACCGCAGCAACCGCACCACATGAAACCGGGTGGACCGCCACCAATGTCCGGGATGAAGCAGCAGCCGGGGGGAGGGGGGCCTCCGTCCTCGGTGCTCGCCATGAAGGATGCTGCCGGCCGGAGCAGGTTGCTCGAGGACTTTAGGTCAGTTTTGAGAGTTGTGTGCAGCTGCCTACTGGTTTCTTCTACGCACGATTTGACTGTATAATATTATGATTGTAGATGAGTAACAATGTTATTATTAACCTGATAATTCATTGTCTCTTGCCGAGGATTGAAAAATCATTTATAATTGTACTTATCATTGCTTTTGTTTCTTTGTAAATTGTCTTTCGATGTGTGATATGACTATCTGAGGTTATATTTTATTGTGAACATCTCTTCACTTCAGACATTAGGAAAATAATTAATACCTACATTTATTATTTATATTCAGTCATTGATTTCGTTGAGCATCATGTCTGTAAGTTGTGTGTTTCTTAGTATATTTTTGAAACGTTAAATACTAGCTAAGTAAATAACCTACTAAGTGAATAACCTACCTTGATTAGTCCATTAATAACTTGCATTATTGGTAATTAAAATATAAACGTTATATATATTTTTTTATTAATTTAAGTAATTACTGTGATTCGGTAATATCCCATTTGAAAACAGGTTAAAACTGAATTGTTATTATTTATGTACACTTAGTTTTTATCATGTTTTTGTCACGCCTAAACTAAAACGCTTACAATGATTGGAATGTACTTTACTTGAACATTTAATTTATCGGCGTGTTCTAATACAATGTTTGATCAGTTCTATGTGTAATTCAGATGCCATAAATTATTAGCATTGTAATTAAAATAAGCAATAAATTGGTTGAACAAATTAAAATTTGTTCGGTATTTCTTTAGATTTGCATTTCTTTTAGTGGTTGCTTTACTCAGAATTGCTTATTTATTTACATGTTTCAATTTGAGCAAGCATCTGCTAGCTAAGTTATCATAATTCTATTTCAAACATAAAATTATATTCTTTGGTATTTTGTTTCATTTAATTGGTAGTTGTATATAATATTATTAAAGTGATAAAGACAGAGTGTGACTGTGATATTTTATGCATTTAAACATGATCTGGGATTTGTGTAGTTTTACATTTTAGTATATCAAGAGAGACAATATATTTTTACACAATTCTAGCGCTATTTATAAAATCCTCTTTAGCTGTATCCATTTAGCCATGGAGAAGACAGTTGCTGTTTGTATAAACTATATAGTTCGTCATTTTGAGAGCAGTTTCTCTTTATACTCTGATTAGTACTATCTTATTGCTTCATATTATTATGACACAAACACGGTTATCTTTTATAACTAACTCATTGGATCATCTCAACTTGCTGATTAGCCGTTCCAGTGTGTGTACCTACCAATGTATGTGTACCGCTCTGAGAGAGTATTTGTTTGACTCATTGTAACGCTCGACTCTACCGTTTCCATGTATTCTCTGTGATGCTCATGATCGAATGTTAGCAATCAATTGCTCGCTCTAATCTCTAGACAATGCATTGCACATAGTGATAGATAACACTGTTGCATGACAGTATTATTCAATTCTTAGTTTATTTAGTGTACTTTAATTCAGGTTGATCTATTTCTTGAAATTGTTTTAAATTGTAACATTTATCATTTACAATTTTATTTTTTAAACATTTCTAAGTAAGCCTTATTTATAAAATATTAAATAATTATTACTTTTTATGGTTATGATACACCATTTTATAACTAGAATACTAAAAATTATATTTAAAGTAAAATATGTGCATGATTTACATGGCATATGATATATATTATACACAATAAAATTACCAGTTAAGATTGAAATCAATAATACATTCGATTAAAGCCTCTGATTATTCTATATAATAACATAACCCTAAAATAACAACTTTTACTAGCCTTAACAGTATCAATGGTTTTAGATTATGTGACAGATATTTCAACCATTTTTATTAGAAAAGTTCTAATTCGTATCCTTACTTTCTATACAATGTGAAGTTGTTTTCATATAAGAAAAACGCGGATATTGATGGACAATTACATCAGTTATTTCCTTTATAGAATCCAAAAAGGTTGTTTAAACTAAGAACATCAATTGTAAATTGATGTCGTTAAAAGCATGCATTCCCTAAATATTTATACAACATTGGAAAATAATAACTTACGCAATCATCGGTTATTACTTATGTGTACATTATTCTATTATGTTATTTATTCTATTATTCTCTTCGCGCGTTTGGGAGTATTGCTCATTATGTGTAATGTTAGTATATTACTTTGTATCGCTTCATTCCCTTGAGTCGCGATCTGTTACAGCCAGTGAACACCATCGTGAGGTGCCTTTGTTTATGTGGCAGATCAATTATGGAACTCACTATAGTATCTATTGAAAGCAGATCCGCACTTTATTTATGTATTCCACTTCACTTTTTTTGTGCCACAGAATGTTTTTTATACAGATTTTATGTCTAGATAAATTTATTATTATAACAGGTGGAAACAGCTCGATATCATATAAATATGACACTTCTTTTAGGTGTAGTAAAAGTGCTTTTTATAATTCCTCTCAATACATATCAATAGTGTATAATTATCAGTCTTCCGTGTTGTTGTCTTCGTGTTGCACTCATTACTACATTATGTTTCGTGTTTTTCCTTTTATTAGTTAAAAGTCTGGTTGTTTTAAAATTGTATGTTGTTATCCCTTTGTTTTAATTGGTCATGCGTGTCTTTTTTATTTATAGATATGACATATTTTCTATTCCATGGCCTAGCATGATTTCATCGCCCCCCACCCTTCCTCTGCACATCACCTTCCAGAAACAACCGCCTGCAGACACTCACGCTCCGCGATCTCACCGGCTATGTGGTGGAATTTGCTCAGGACCAGCACGGGTCTCGATTCATCCAGCAGAAGTTGGAGCATGCCAGCCCCGCGGACAAGACTCTTATCTTCGGGGAAATCCTGCCCCACGCCTACAACCTGATGACGGACGTGTTCGGCAACTATGTCATCCAGAAGTTCTTTGAGCTGGGCACGCCAGAGCAGAAGCAGGTAGACTACTTTATTTACCATTTTTTAAACTTACTGAGAGTCCTTTTAAAATTTAAAGCAGGACCAGTATGTATGTCAAAATTTTAACTAAATATTCTATAATCTGTAAAATGCAATGTGTCCCTAATCTTTTGTTCACTTCTCCATACATTGGGATAGTCATGGGGGCAAATTTGGTGTCTCCATATCCTCCACAGTAAACCATCATATAAAAATTATACATTTTAAGGTTCTTTCATATTGTTACTTTTTTCCTGGAATTTTTTGTGGACCATTCCCGTCTTTGGTTTGATTAGTTTGTTTGAATTTGTTTGAATAAGTTATTTCAACAATTGAACATATTATTTTTGTTATGAATATTAATTGTTAACGTGTGTTTATGAATGATAATTGTGTTAACTTACAAAGATCTTTTCAATTAGTTTTGGGGATGATATTCAAATTTTTGAAATAAACGTTTACAATGCATATTGAGAATGAATGATAGAATAAATAATTTGCAAGTATATAGTGGAACTTGATGATAAATGCTGAGAAGGATGGTTTTATAATGATAGATTTGACAGTTTAAACGTTCAAATATCTTAAAGTAGATTTGTTATTATTAAATCTCTATGTTTTCTTTTCTCGTAATTTAGAAATCAAAAAGCTATGTTACTTCTTGTTCATTCGAACGATTTCTACTTTTCTTTACATAACATCAGATATTACTAAAATCTGATGAATCTGTTTGTAATTCGATATTTAATAAAAAAAAGGTTTATATTTACTATCGCATTACAAATGATTATATAGTATATCTGAAATTTTTCAAAATGTTAAAATAACGCTGATATGTATATCTCAACAAAGTCATTTATACCAAGGATTTTATTACTTTTTTAATAGAATATTCATATTAAATTCACGGACAATATGACAAATTGCTATTAACCATGTCTGCTTTCCTGATCATTTTCCTATTCGTGAATCTCAGATAAGTGAGATATTTTTATTGGCCTTTCAGAAAGTCATTTCCCCAATAATCATCTATCGTCTCACTAACAATTACCTATATTAAACACATCTGATTTATTGCTAATAGCAAATTATTTTATTGTTAGAGATTATAGCAACTACCGATTGTTATAGATTATCCTACCTTGCCTATTCTCTCTTAGATTCTGGGGCAGCGTGTTCGTGGTCAGGTGCTCTCGCTGTCTCTGCAAATGTACGGCTGTCGGGTGATCCAAAAAGCGCTCGAGTCGGTGCCGCTCGACATGCAGACGGTAATTGTCAAGGAGCTCGAAGGTCACATCATTAAGTGTGTCAAGGATCAGAACGGAAACCATGTTGTCCAGAAGTGTGTCGAGTGTGTCACACCGCAGCATCTACAGTTTATCATCGATTCCTTTAAAGATCATGTAAGAATTGCCTTGATTAACTCTGATTACTATCATATTATTAAAACTTAAGAAGCAATTGTAGCAACAAACTACTCTATCAATGATAAAATGTGGCGTGTTTAATTCAATATTTTGTTGCAGGTTTACAACTTATCGACTCATTCATATGGCTGCCGCGTGATTCAACGAATTCTGGAGCACTGTACCACGGAACAAACCGCTCCAATTTTGATAGAATTGCACCAATATACCGAGGAGTTGGTTAAAGACCAATATGGAAATTATGTCATTCAGGTAAGTTCTTTGTGAAAATGTATTTTATCTAGTAGTTTAAGTACGGGTCATTATTTCTGTTTGTAATATCTAGGTTCCCGCGGTAAATTGGCTCCGCTGCATTTTAAATTGTAAAAACTTGTTTCTGTTTTTAAAGCGTTTTAGTTTTTAGCAGCGTATCTGCTGCTTTATGATATTGTTTTTATTTTGTTCTGTTTATTAGATATTTTCTTTTATTATGTATCATATTATGTGCCTTTTAATTTTTTAGATGTTAAAGTGTGAATTTTAATTATAATTTATTTGATTTTAAAATTGTACTTTAAATAATTTTGAAACAAATGATGGTTCTAGTTTATTTTTATATTGTATTTACAAATTCGTATTTTATTTTTAGATTAATGGCACTATGTTTTACAAATTTTTTGTTTGATTTAATGAGTGAGTGTTAAACAGAAGTGCTGCCAAGGAGTAATTCATCTGAATTAAAAATTGATGTAGATTTTGATACAAACATTATCTACTTGTCTTGAATAGTAAAATAATGGTATTAGAGCATCAGATGAATTCAGGAAGATGCGCCGAACACGTTTGTTTCCGTCAGATCATAAACTGAAAATATGTTAAGGCAATACTGAGCAAGTTGATTGGCAAATCTCCAATCAAATCAGACTTTGTCAGAAATCTATAACCCTTGATACTTATCGTAATGCTTCTGAAAGTCATAGTTGTTATAACTTTTAAAACGCTTTTTTAATACACTTTTTCACATCTCTGTTACATTGATTTAAAATCCATATTTAATTTTTAGAATAAACAGTATATGTAGCACAATTGAAAAACTTATTTAATTTCAGGCAATTACTGTAATTTTCAGACGGAATAGTAAAATATATTTCATGCAGGAATACTTCAAAAAGTGTAACCTTGATAGTTCTAAAGATAAATCATAATAATATTAAATACAAAAAATGATTAGCGACATTTATTTTAAAGAAGTTGTTAAAAAATGTATGGGTAAGAAATGCAATGCAGAATCCGTTCCATACAGAATATTTTCCAGTGTACCATAAATAAATTCCAAAGTATCGTTTGGTAATCTATCTTCCCTCAGCACGTTCTCGAACACGGCAAGACCGATGACAAGAGTCGAATAGTGGACCTGCTGCGTGGTCGCATCGCCAAATTGAGTCTACACAAGTTCGCCTCCAATGTGGTCGAGAAGGCGGTGTCCAATGGGTCGCGCGCGGAACGTCAAGCCCTTATCTCTGAAGTGTTGGACGATAATGAGGAGGCAACGAACGAGGGTGGTGAAACTACCTTGTGCCTCATGATGAAGGACCAGTTTGCCAACTATGTCGTCCAGAAAATGCTGGATGTAGCGGAACAGCCGATGCGGAAGGCACTGATGCACAAGATACGACCGCATCTCAATATGCTGCGCAAGTACACTTACGGGAAGCACATTATCAGCAAGATGGAGAAGTACTACATGAAGACCAACCAGGATATGAGCAATTTTCCACTTGGAATGGCAAGTCCGCCGATAAATCAGCCGTTGTCATGAAATGTTTCGCGTTTTTTTTTGTTTTGTTGTTTACCTGCTTTTTAGTTGTTTGCAGTCATATTTTTTTTAACTAATCGGCTCTATCTTATGTAGTGTATATCCATGTTATGTGAATAGTGTAATAATATCAGAAACTTAAAATCAGCTTTGTTGCGTAATATTGAATAATTGTATAGCCAATTTGTGTGTTCTCTGTAAGTAAGCTATCATCTTGACCCTTTTTACTGTCGACGTCATGTATAGTTCTCAGTTTAGCCAGTGACTTTCATCCTCTTAGTCAGTTACCTATTTGGAGGCTCCCTTGCGCACTATGCCATACATCCATATGATTTGTAAGTATAACTTTCAGTTCCTATGAGTGATAACGTTGTAGTTTCCCTTCAATTTATATTATTTGCCTTCTACAATGCAGACAATTGTGTAATTAGATTTTAAATATATGCGTTTTTGTTGTTAAATTATAAAATCTACAAAAAACCGTCACTAAATATAATATGCCATTTATACGGCGGATATTTATATCCTTATTGGCTGCTTTATCAGCTATGTATTATTATATTTACAAATAATGTGTTTGTTGTTAGTTTGCTTGTTTTTTGCTTAACATATTTGTGATTTCAATTATCGAACAAGTGTTTTAAAATGTTGTGTTTTGAGCCAGCTATTCATAGTTCTGTATTGTTTTATTTCATTGTTTCTTGTAATATTAAAGCTTATATGTTGTGATTTTAGTGCCTGGTTCATGTATCTACACTATATCTAGAATTGCTCCTTCATAATATTTGCAAAATTTTGGTTGCTATATTTACATAATACTATCGCTACATAAAAATGATATATAGTAGCCTTTATTATAATGTAACTATGCCCTGTAATTAACCTAGAAGCTTAACATTGTGTACATGTGTATTTATGCTCCCACTACACATCCTCACTTTATACATAATATGTGAATAAGCACTGTTTGCATTGCGCTAAAGTTTACAAAATTTTGCGTCTCTTTTTTGGACATTTAATGTCAATGAATGAATGACTTGTCCAATGTCTTCGTTGTCTATTTATAAGAGTTTCTCTGTATTATTTACTGTATATCTGCTCATGATTTCTTTTTTTCCTTAATTCAAAAATGCATATTGTAAAAATACTAAATTGTTACCTTACGTACCTAATGAGCGTACCTTGCTACTTTTTCTCTTGTTCGTATCCCACTTCCCTTAGATTTATTGTAGATTCATCTTTATTGTAGCGTATGATTGTTTTAGAGTATCAACTACTCTTTTATCGATTATTCATAGTAACCCGCATAAGTCGCATATGCCTGTGGATCATGTAAAATCAATAATTTCAATATAATCGTATTAACTTTGTTGCATACATTTTTCAGCCATCTTTGTTAATAATTGCGTATATATGATATTTAGCTTTCAATTCCTGTAGAATTATGAATATAAGCAATTTATACGTATATATTTGACTTTTATATTTTAACACAAGGGTAATAACCAACATTATAAATTTCTTTGCATAACGCTGAGAGATTACACATGCTGATGGTTAATATTTATGTATGTATTTAATTTTAGTCACTTATTTCTACCGTTTTTGTGTAATACAACAATGTCCGGAATAATGATGTGAATAAATAATCTTCGCTTTATTCTAAAAGAAATACATTGAAACATATTGATTGCCATTTTTCTAAATAATGACAGCTAGAATAGCGAAATTTCGTATTGCTATAATTATGCACATCTTAACCCTTAAACGACCAGTTAAAAAACTTACGTTAACGACCGCTGGGGTACACCTGTACCCCAGACAATTTTTTC